>CAUYRH010033444.1:0-26554 GCA_963574655.1 Perodicticus potto | reverse complement strand
TCTCCCAATACACCCAAGGTGGCCATTGTCTCTCTCAGTACACCCAAGGTGGCCACTGTCTCTCCCAATACACCCAAGGTGGCCATTGTCTCTCTCAGTACATCCAAGGTGGCCACTGTCTCTCCCAATACACCCAAGGTGGCCACTGTCTCCCTCAATACACCCAAGGTGGCCATTGTCTCTCTCAGTACACCCAAGGTGGCCATTGTCTCTCTCAACACACCCAAGGTGGCCATTGTCTCTCTCAACACACCCAAGGTGGCCCGCTTCTCTGACTATCTTGGAACAGATCGACCCTTTTCTTTTCTTTTTTTTTTTTTTTTTGCTTGGCTGCACGATGAAGTCATCGAATATTTTAGAAACCTGATGTGTGGAAAATGTGAACCTTTTAACATCAGAATCACACTTGTTTTGGCAGCAGGCTGGAGCAGGAGAGGCGCCTGGGAACCCAGGCTGACCAAGGCAGCAGGGCCTTTTCCCTCACTTGAGGTTCGCTTGGGGCAGACCTTCCTTGTCTGGAGTAACCAGCAGAGAGCCTGGACTCCTAAATTCATTCTCTCCCTCTCTCTCTCTCCCCCCTCCCCCCCTGCTCATCTCTCTCTTCCCGTCTCCCTCTCTCTCTCTTCCTCTCTCTCCCTCTCCCTCCCTCTCTCCTCCCCTCTCCTTATCACCCTCTCACTCTCTCCTTCTACCTCTCTCCCTCTCTCTTTCTCTCTGCCAACACATAGGGCTCAACTCCAGTAATTCCAACGAGTTTATGACGTGGCTCCACTTGGCACGTCCTCGATCACTTAGTTCTCACAACAACCCTTGAACAGGACATCACTGTTAACCTCACTTTAAAGACGAAGAAACTGAGGCCTGGAAAATTTAAGGAACGAACAACCACTCATAAGCATCAGAGCTAGGATTTGAACCCAGATCCCAGGGCTTCGAGCACAAGTCACGCACCCTCAGGCGAGGTGCTCAACCTCTTGGAGCCACTATACAAGGTCTATACCATGAGGCTCATGAGACACCTCACAGGGAGCACCTGTGGGATAACGTAAATACACCACGCTCCGTCATCCTGGTACCGTTCACGGAATCACTGTTGTTGTTGTCATTATGTCCCCAGAAGGGAAGTGCAAATACTTTTTGAATGAAACATTGTTCCTGCTGTCCACAGGATCCAGCCTGAGATAAAACATGTGTATATGGAAATTATAAACCAAAGGCACCCATGATTACGTCGCAGAGAAGCTACTGAGCAAAAAAGTAGCAGGTATTCCAAGGATTGCCCTGTGAGCGGGGAATGGTCCACAAGGTGGCACTTATTTTGGGTCTTTTTTTTTTTTTTTTGAAACAGAGTCTCACTATGTCAAGAGACTTAGAGTGCCGTGGCATCACAGCTCACAGCAACCTCAAACTCCTGGGCTTAAGTGACTATCTTGCCTCAGCCTCCCAAGTAAGTGGGACGACAGGCGCCCACCATAATGCCTGGCTATGTTTCGGTTGTAGTTGTCATTGTTGCTTAGCTATCCTGGGCTGTGCTCGAACCTGCCAACCTCGATGCACGTGGCCTGTGCCATAGCCACTGTGCTAGGGGCACTGAGCCTATTTGGGGTCTTGATGCAAAGGTGAGAATGAATGACCAGACACAAAGGGAAAGGACAGAAAACTAGCATGGGCAAATGTTCAGACCCAGGAAATGGGCTGGTATATCCAGTTAACTAAAAGATTCTAAGAACTCTATGTAATGTGCTGAGATCTGATAAAATCTATGTGGATTTCTTAAAATATTCCATTGCAGCATTGATATAACACTGAAAAAAAAAAGCAAAACAGTAGGGAATTAGATTAAATGATTATGGCCTATCCATAGAATAATATACAGTACAGCCTCAAGAGAAGATAAAGTAGACTTTTATAATGTCAGAATATTCAAGTGGTACAAATGTTTCAGTTACATAAGTTGATTTTGTACAGTTTGAGTTGAAGTTTTAACCATGCATAATGTAGAACAAAGCTTTCTCTGACCTCTAGGACTAGGTAGAACTCTCTTCCATAGGCACCGCACACTCTTGTACCTCTTTTCTATAGCACGCATCACATTTGGTTAGTAGTTATAGTGTGATTGATTGTTCGAATCTCCCTTATTGAACCATAAGTTACCAGGAAGGTAGAAACTGCAGAACTTTAGGCTAATCCTTCTATTCCCATCACTGAGATGAATGCCTGGTACATAATGGTACTGATACATAATGGGTTTGTTTGAATTTGTCACACACAGACATGAATGAAAGAATAAATGAATCTACATTACATATTCAAGTAAAAAATGTACCAGTTATAAATACTGTCTGGAGTTAGGATGGAAAGGCCAATCTGTTGGTCACATCTATGAGGATTTGTACCCTTGTTCAGGGTTAGGGAGAACAAAAGAGTGTCGGAGGGGGAATGTCTGCCATGGTCACCTCTATCCTGTGTGGTGGCTCAATCCTATACTGAATGTGAATCAAAAACATATCAGATAAATGCTACATGCATAAGAGTATCTGATGGATCACTTCATTGGAATATTAACCTCTAAATACTTAACAGTGGTTGCCCTTGGGTGGTTTTGACTTCTTTAGATTTTCTTGGTTGCTTTAATTATTTGTTGAGTAGACACTTTATGACCTTTATGGCCAAGAAAAGAATAGGGCTGCTTTCATTTTACAGAGCCTAGTCACCTTCCACCTCCTGTGACATTATCCCTGCTTCATCTCCTTCCTCTTTCTCCTCCTCCCCCTCACCCTACTCTATCTGGGAAGACTATGTTGCCCACAGGGGCCTAGTGACCAGCACTGTCTCAACCTCAGTTCTCCAACCTCCTTGCTAAGAGGGAAGCGAGGGCGACTACCTACCTGGATGGAAACAGCCCCTCATGAACATGCACAGAATACTGGTGGCCCATTGGCCCTTCAGAGACAGGCTGGCAGAGGGAAAGAAGCAGAAAATTCAAATACAGTAGGTTGTGGAACAGAAGGATACCAAGAGCCAAAAGGTTAGAAGAAATTAAAGGTTCACTGACATCCACTCCACCAAAGGCTTTCTTTATTCTAGGGAGATAATAGCTACCTATGAGAGAGAGTTGACTTGTGACTTCATTTCTGCAGCTACCTCCAACATAGTAGAGGCTAAATGCATCATGCCATATCACCTAGAATGTCACTCACTATTCCTTTAGGGCAGCAGAACTATCCAGAGCGTCTGTGTTCACAGAACTGCCCCAAGAATTAGTCAGAGTTCTCCAGAGAACTGGAACCAATAGGAGGTATTACACTAATGGTCCCTAACTTAGGGACGGCTCAGCTTAAGATTTTTTGACTTTACAATGATACCAAACCAATATGTATTTAGGAAAAAGTGTAATTCAAGTACCCATGCAGCGGTTCCAGTTTTACTTTCAGTATAGTACCTAATAAATTATATGATATATTCAACATTTTATTATAAAGCAGGTTTTGTGTTAGATGATTTTGCCCAAATGTAGGCTAATGTAAATGATGTGAGTCTGTATAAGGTAGGTTAAGCTATGAGATTTAGCAGATTTTGGTGTGTCAAATGCAATTTTTTTTTTTTTTGAGAAAGAGAGTCTCACTCTGTTGCCCCAGGTTAGAGTGCTGAGGCGTCAGCCTAGCTCATAGAAACTTCAGCCTCCTGAGCTCAAGTGATCCTCCTGCCTCGGCCTCCCAAGTATTTGGGACTACATGCACACAGCACCTGGCTAATTTTTTCTATTTTTAGTAGAAATAGGACTGAAATTACTCTCTTGCTCAGGCCAGTATCAAATTCCTGTGCTCATATGTTCCTTGGCCTCCCAGAATGCTAGGACTATAGGTGCAGGCCACTGAGCCCAGCCTTAAATTTTACCTTATGATATTTTCAACTTTTCATTAGTTTATCAGGATGTAACCCCTTTCTAAATTGAGGAGCATCTAGATATTACTGATATCTATGTATCCTATTCTTTATACATAATATATATCATATATGAATGTGAGAAGACTTGTCATGGGAATTGGCTCATGTGATTATGGAATCTGAAAATTCCTACAATATACCATCTGAAAATTACACCAGGAAAGCAAATGGTGTAATTTAGCCCAAATCTAAAGGCCTGAGGATGAGAAGCAATAGTTTTGGAGGACAGGAGAAGGAGGATGACTCGGCTCACTCAAACAGAAGCAAATCTGCCCTTCCTGTGCCTTCTTTTTCGATTTAGGCTCTCCATGGATTAGGCGATGCCTTCTCACATTGACCAGGGCTGACCTTTACAGAGAATACCAGTGCAAATGCTAATCTCTTCCAGAAATAGCCTCATAGACACACTCAAAAATATTGCTTTACCAGCTATCTGGGCATCCCTTAACCCAGTTAAGTGGATATGTAACACTAACCATCACATCTGCCATGAAGAAATGGATCTTGGCAGCTGGAGAGGCTCAGGATTAGGCGACCCATTGTGAATTTCAGTCCTGTTTCACAAAGCGTGGTCCAGAATACCCATATAACAGGTCATTAGTGGCCCTTCTTCATAGAAGGGTTGTGTAGTAAACAAGTTTAAGATACACTAGTGAAACAATACAGCATCAGTTTTTAAACTTAGGATGGGATTTTGATGCAGAGCATTCATAATGTGAACATACATAGTGAGTCTGGGACAGGGAGATGATCCTGACAGTGTTTACCCGCTTTATTTGACCAGATACTCCTTTTCTCACATAATGACCAGATGGACAACTACTTCAACAAACAGACTTTTAAAAATACTACCATAAATACATATTTGTGGCAGATTCAGTGAAAGGCTCCAGATATATTTTAAAAGAGTTAAGGAGCTTTTTGTGTTTGATTCTTTTTCAGGACTTGATATCATTGAATATTTTTGGCCTGAATTGCCCAAAAAAAAAAAAAAAAAGTCTACAACTCTTAAAAATGCATGGTGGAACTGAGGTGGGTGGATTACTTGAGCTCACAGGTTCAAGACCAGCCTGAGCAAGAGCAAGACCCCGTCTCTACTAAAAAGAGAAAAAACTGAGGCAAGAGGATAGCTTGAGCTCGAGTGGGAGGTTACTGTAAGCTATGATGCCCCAGCACTCTACCCAGGGTGAGAGCTTGAGACTCTGTCTCAAAAAAAAAGCATGGGGGGAGAAATGGAGTCAAAGATAACCAAGTTCTGGGAACCTATATACAGTGTGGTGATTATAGCTGGCAACAATGGATTGTATGCTTGAAATTTACTGAAAGAATAGATGTTAAGTGTCCTCCCTGCAAGAAAATTAACTATACCAGGTGATGGATATGTTAATTAGCTTAATTATGCTGATCATCTTACAATATAGATGTATATCAAGGCATCACATAATACACCTTGAATATATACAATTTTTATCAAGTATACCTCAAAAAAGCTGGAAAAAGGCACCATTAATGTTTTTTCTGAATTGATAATGAGCAACAAGTCTTATTAGGAAAATGTAATCTTGCAAAGTGAGCACCACTGTATCCCTGATTCCCACTATCAGATTTGGGATATGTTTTCTGAAATAAGATGTCCCTTCTTCTGCCTCTTAAAAGCAGACATGATGTATCAGCACATTCCAAAGCTAGAATCCCCTCCTCCTAGAAATGGCCATGTTCCCTTTCCACTGCCCCACACTCAACACCCAACAGCTCAGATTTTCATTCTTGCTTTGCAATTAATTTACCACTTTCCCCAAATCAAGAATCTCTCCTTTCCCACCAGCTAAGTCAGAATGTCTCTTATATCTAGTCGAAGCTTCCAGAGTGGCATCATGATAGCTAGAGAAGAGTTTCTCATTGACTATAATATGTAAGAATAATATATAAAATATAATATATAAGCATAAATAAGCCATGGGCCAAAATGTCATAGTAAATAATAGGAAAAGCGGTGGTTAAATGGGTACTCTATCTTGAAAACAAATTTTTTATTATTAGTATTATATTTTTTACATTTAACTAAAGTTTAACAGTGTGCACGTTTTTAGCCACTGAACAATATGATGCTGTGATAGCACCAAACATCCTTCACTCCATGATGACTTTTTTTATCATATCCTCTTTCTTCGATAACTTGTCTAATTTTACAGGTGCTCTTTGCATATGGTTCAAAAGGAGTTCCCATAAGACTCGTCTCCAACCTCCCAAAGAGGCAGTTTTTCAATATCATTTTTATCAATTTCATGAAATTATACTCTTTCCTCAGGACAGACAGTTTCAGGCTTTGATCAATCTACATGGCTTTATTGGACATTTAAACTTATCCTGAAAGTGACCACAAACATTTAGAAGTGGCAGTTGAGTGCCAAGTGGAAAGAAATGATTGAGTGGAGACAAACCTGAATGGTTACAGTCCATTTCTTCATGTTATAATGACATCCGTTTCCTTTGGAAGCCTGGTCCTCTATGGGATTTGAAGTATGTGGAGCATTTGTACATACACCTGAGAACTCCTAAGCTTGCAATTTTATAAATGTCAAATTTATAAGTAAAAGGAAGGTTTGAAGTGTTTTGTTGGATGCTAGTTAAATTCTAAAGTTAGAACTCTATGAGCATTTTAAGAGAAAAAAAAATCACACAAAATCTACCAGCAATGATGAAAAATCAGAGTCCTTCTGCTTCAATTTCTCATATTTTACTTGAGTTTCCTTCAATCCAACAAGTAGTAAGCAGTCCTGTTAAATACGTTCAAAGATGGGCATATTTGCTTCTTTTTATACAAAGTTCAAAAATAGGCAAAAAACAGTCTATTCTGGTAGAAATCAGCATAGTGGTTACTCTTGGAATTTTTCTGTAAGAAACATTTGGCTGTTTTCTTCCCCCATTTATTCATTCAATAATTTATTTGTGTCATTTTGGACCCAGGTACATTAAGTTTTCACTTTAGGGCCAGGCATGGTGGCTCATGTCTATAACCCTAGCACTCCAGGAGACCAAGACAGGTAGATCGCCTGAGCTCAGGAATTGGAGACGAGCCCAAGCATGAGTGAGACCCTCTACCCTACCTCTATTAAAAATTAAAAAAAAAAAAACTAGCCAGGTGGTGTAGTGGGCACCTGTAGCGATCTGAAGGGCAGTCCATTCTATTTCTCTCAGCTAGAAAAGTATAAGAAAATTTTAGAAGAAAAATTGAGCTGGGCCCAGTGGCTCACCCCTGTAATCCTAGCACCCTGGGAGACTGAGCTGGGTAGATTGCCTGAGCTCAGGAGTTTGAGACAAGTCTTAGCATGACACTGTCTCTACTAAATAGAAAAAAAAACTAGCTGTACGTGGTGGCAAGTACCTATAGTGCCAGCTACTTGGGAGGCTGAGGCAAGAGAATCGCTTAAGCCCAAGAGTTTGAGGTTGCTGTGAGCTATGATGCCACAGCACTCTACCCAGGGTGACAGAGTGAGTCTCTGTCTCAAGGAAAAAAAATGTTTACACCTCGGGTTATAATCCGATACTAAATTATTTAGTTTTTTTGCTCAAATTGTCTCATCTCTGATAGTTAGGAAGACTTTTAGGTTGGCTCCTGTGTCCATTGGCATGCTACCTGTCATTTTTTGAATGCCTCCTTAATTTCTGGTAACAGAAGGTGCAGCAGGCTCATCTTAGAGTTCTTATGCCTCAGCCCTGGGATCAGCTATTTCTCCAAGAATCCCTGGTTCCTATAATTGGAACATTGAGTAAAATACAAGCTTCTTAAAGACAAGAAATTGCCCTTTTCACCACATTTCAACACCTATAAAAGTCCTTAGAACATGGTAAGCACTGGATTAATTCTTACAGACTGAATATTTGGATGACTGAAAGGGTATTACATGTATAACGGTATTCCATGTTCTAGTATTCAACATGTATTAGCTAATAATCTATTAGAAAAGAGAATGATGAGCTTGACCTCTGGATGCAGTATGCTTACTTATTTCATTATTTGCAAAATGAGGACCTTGGTTTATAGTAAAAATACCCACCTAGTAGGCAGGTTATTGCTCATTCCTACTGTAATGAGCTAATTAAATGAGCCCTTCTAGGTGAGGCAGATAGTAAGCACTCCAGAAATATCATATCTGATCATCCTGTGTGGTGCCAAAATATGACCTGCCCGTTGGTTTTATGGTTCATCCATCTATCTCCTATGGTACAAATTATCCATCTTAATCTGCTAATCAAAGCCAAGGAGCACCTTCATCTAGCCTTATACTATCGTTGGAGGAATGTTAATAATCATACTGTCTTCCTCTGGGTTTCAGATACAACTGAGAGGCTAAAACAAAACCAGATAAAAAGTAGGAACACAGCCTATTACTGGTGATGT
The DNA here is from genome assembly GCA_963574655.1 of Perodicticus potto. NCBI lineage: Eukaryota > Metazoa > Chordata > Mammalia > Primates > Lorisidae > Perodicticus > Perodicticus potto. Next base: position 18,204 of record CAUYRH010033444.1, on the reverse strand, counting down.
TAGGGTTTGTGTTTTGTTTTGTTTTTTGGGGTTCTCTTTTTTTTTAGAGACAGGATCTTACTGTATTTCCCAAGCTACAGTGCAGCGGCTATTCATAGGTGCAGTTACAGGGCACTGCAACCTTGAACTCCTGTACTCAAGCAATCCTCCTACCTCAGCCTCCCCTAGACACTGAGACTACCGGCACCTGCCACCACACTTGGCTAGTAATGTTGAGTTTTATTATTTGGCATGTCCAAATGGCCTGTCCACTCATTCCCTGTAAGCTAGACTCAGGATCTGTTTCAGGATGTTTGGCTCCACAGAGGAGCAAGGAAAACAGAAGCTCCCTTACTCTCAGTTGAGATTAGAACGCTCTAAAGACAGGGCATGTGTGTGCAGTAAGTTTAATACATTAATCCTACACCGGAGAGGACTGTAGACCTAAGGATGCCAGACTCTGATTGGATCATAACTCAGAAAAATTCACCCTTGCTCTCATGGAGAGAAGCGAGTAAGGAACAGAGTCCGATGCCTGGACTCAGCTCATGGACCCCATCAGATGGACATGCACCAAGAACCAGAGAGGAAGAAAATGGTCCTTCGCGTAGCCCACCCCTTCCCGTAAAATGTGAATCATAGGAAACACACACATCCCTTCCTGCTCATTAAGAGCCTTATGTCACATGTGAAGAACCCCAGCAACTGAAAAAGGCCTCTGATTCACCTGAGCCAGAAACATGCAGGAATCTGATTTATTTGATTTTTCTCTTTTAAACTCTAACTGTATCCTCAGGCCCAAAACAAATATTGTACATGGAAGTCATTTGCTTAGTTAGCACAAGAACAGTTTTGTTTCCATTACATAAATTCAAGTTAGGATAGGTCAGGAGACTAAGGCAACAACCACAGGCCTCCCTCTCCATGTTGATCGCCGGACCTGAAAAGCGCATTTTTCCAGGCTTTTATGAATGGGCTGATTGGCAGCCCTGGAGCTGTTGGCATGGACATGGCAAAGGATATGAAACTCAAGAACTGGGCTTGCAAAAAGGTTGTGTCTCACCTGGCAGCGCTGACGGATTGTCCATAGGTGCTTGGGGTCTGATGCTACATGTTGGGAGGCCACTGTGAGCTCAGTGGGAAAACATGGCTGTGATAGTGTCAGGCAAAACGGTGGTCAGGGCTTGGTTTTTGTACTTCTCCTAAGTTCTAGACAGCATTGCATGTCAGGATTTTGGTAACTTCCCAACTTACTGAAATCCCAAACTACTTAGATCCTTGTTGCCTCTTTCTTTACACGAATTCATCCTTTATGAGTTATGAGCCAGGCTCACGTCAAGGCTCGAATACTCACATAACTGGCAGGCAGATATTGTTACTAGAGCAGCAATATAGTGTAATTTAGTTGAAGTACTATGGCTACTAGTACCACTAGTAACGGGAATAACAATATAGTAATAATAAAACGAACAGCTGTAAACTTGCCACAGAGTGAAATAAACAGAATATTGCTAGAACCATCGAGAGTGAGATAAACAGAATATTGCTAGAAACATTGAATCTCTTCACATGCCCACCTCCAATCCTAAGCCTCATGTTCTTCCCCCCAGAGTAAACCACAGAACTATTGTTTTTCTTTATCGGTTTGCCATATTCTTCAACAAAATATTGTTTCATTTTGGTGTTTGGGGACATAATGAAAATGGAATCATACCGCATTTATTCTTCAGTTACGTGTTTGCTTTGTTGGACCTTATGTTCAAGTTTTTACAGTTCATTCACTTTTACTTTCTTCACAGGGTTCCAGTTTTTATACAACAATTAATTTTTCTATTCCCATCCTGATAGACACGTGGGCTGTTTCCAGCATTTGATCATTACAAGCAACACTGCTATAAACATAGTTTTACGTGACTCTAGGTACACATTTGCAAGATTTCTCTGGAGTATATTCCTAGAAGTTGAATTTCGGGATGGCAGGCAGTGTGCTAATTCAACTTTGCTAATTAGTGCCATATTGTTTTCTAAAGTGGTTGTGTCATTTTCGACTCCCACTTGCCATATAGTAGAGCTCTCCTTCTTCCACATTTTCAGCAACACTTGGTATTGTTGGCTTGTTGATTTTTGCCAAACGACTGGGCGTGAAATGGTATCTCTTTGAGATTTTAATTTGCATTTTTCTGACAACAAATGAGGTTGAGCATCTTTTTATTTCTTTATGGGCATTTGTATTTCCTTTTCCTGTGAAATGGCTGCTGATGTCTTTTGAATATATTTTTTTCCCACTGGATGTTTTGTCTAAATTTCTGTTGGGTTGTTTTAAGGACATTTAAGTTCTGAAAACCATCTGGAATTGATGTTTATGTGTAGTAGGTGATAGGGCTCCAACTTCACATTGTTTATATTGAAAACCTATTGTCTCAGCACCAGTTTTTGGATACTAAGCCTTTCTTCACTTACTTGCAGTGCCAGCTGTGTTAGATTTCCATGTATGTGGGGTTTTCTTTCTGGACTCACCGTTCTCATGTAGTAGTTTCTTTATGTATCCCTGTGACATATCACACAACCTCCATGATTATGGCTTCCTAATAAGTGTTGATATGTGGCAGAGTAAGGTCCCCATCTGGATTTTCTTTTAAATTGTTGTTATGACCCTATTTTATTTCACATAAACCTCAGAATCACGTTGTCAAATCTCTCCTGCCCCACCCTAACCCCTCAAAAAAAAATACCCTTTTAGGAGTTGAAGTGAGATTGCATTGAATATAAAGATCTATTTGAGAAGAATCACTGTCTGTATAATAAGACCTCCCATTTATGAGTACTTTCAATAGAGCTTTTTAACTTTCTACACACTATACTTTTTAAAATAGATTTATTCCTAAGAAACTTTTATTTCTCTTCCAATCTGTATAGTTTTAATTTCTTTCTTATTTCATATTGAAATGAATAGGATTTCTAGCATTATTCTGAACAGTAGTGATGATTAAAAAAAAGTCTTTTTCTAATCTTAAAATAAACACCATGAAGATTTCTCCATGACATATTTGCTGTAGTTTTTGATACCAAGCTATTTTCAAGTTGAAGATAGTTCTAGGTTGAGATAGAGGGTAGATGGGTGGACTGACAGAGACGGATGATAGGCAGATAGCTAGATTTTGATCAATACATATTTTCATCTATAATTGTTGAAATTTCTCAGGTTTTTCTGTTTGTTATTAATCTTGAAATTTCTCCCTTTAATAAATGTTTTGAAGTCAGACCATTCCTATAGTCCAGAGTAATGACCTATTTGATTATAATGTATTTATAATACATTTTTTATTCTTTCAGAACATGTTCACATGTAAATACCTTGAAGACAAATAGGCTTGTAAATTACTTTCTTGTTTTATCCTTATCACATTTCGGGACCAAGGATGACTTGACTTATAAAATTGCACGATTTCACATAAATCTTAGAATCAGACTGTCCAATCTCTCCTGCCCCACCGTAGCCCCTTAAAAAAAAACATAATTTGTTAGGAGTTGAAGTGAGAGTGCATTGAATATAAAGATCTATTTGAGAGGAATTACTGTCTGTATAATACGGCCTCCCATTATACAGACAGTAATTTTCTCTTTTTTTCCCTAGTGGAAAACCCAAAGTAGGATAAGACTTATCTGTTCCTTAAAAGTTGGAAGATCTCATCTCTCACATGGGCCTGGGGCATTTGTGGAAGTGAGTGGGTCTTTAATTATCACTGTGATTTCAATTCTACTTTTCTATTTTCATCTTATACCGGAGTGTTTTATTTCATAATTCTTTTAATTTGATTGGCACACTGTTGTTTACAATACTTTTTCTTTAATCTCTATGTTAAATAAACAATTGGCTGTCCATATCCAAAATAAGAATTTTGCATATAGAGTCTCCATTTGGGTGGGGGGTTGCATCTTCTCTCCTTTGTGAATATGATCAGTCTTGCCAAAGTTTTTTTTTTTTTTTCAAATTGGCAATGGTTAATGTGGAATTTCCAATTTTTTTTTTCTTGCAGTTTTTTTGGCTGGGGCTGGGCCTGAACCCGCCACCCCCCGTATATGGGGCCGGCACCCTACTCCTTGAGCCATAGGCACCGCCCAGTCTTGCCAAAGTTTTATCTGTTTGTTTGTTTGTTTTTTGTCTTTTTTTGTTTTGAGACAGAGTCTCAAACTGTTGCCCTGGGTAGAGTGCAGTGACGTCATAGCTCACAGCAACGCCCAACTCTTGGGTTCAACTGATCCTCTTGCCTCAATTTTTCTATTTTTAGTAGAGACAGGGTGTTGCACTTCCTCAGGCTGGTCTTGAACTCATGACAAGCTATCCACCTGCCTTGGCCTCCCAAAGTGCTAGGGTTACAGGCGTGAGCCACCATTTCTGGCCTCAAAGTTTTATCTTTTTATCTTTTCAAAGTACTAGCTTTTACTTTTATTAATCTCCCCTAATTGTTTCTGTCTGTCTTGTCTTTTTTCTTTTTTGATTTTGGTTTTTTTTTAAGAGACGGGGTCTTGCTCTGACACCCGGGAGGCCAGAATGGTGCCGTCATAGCTCACTGCACCAAGTTAATTAACTTAACACCAAGTTAATTCTGTTGTTCTTTTTTGTAGAGAAAGGGGACTCGCTATGTTGCCCAGGTTGACCTCAAACTCCTGGCCTCAAGCAGTTGTCCCAAAGTGCTGACATTATAGGTGTGGGCTGCTGAGCCCTGCCTATTGTTACTTACATCATAGGTGTGGGCCGCTGAGCCCAGTCTGTTATTACCTTTATTGTATAGTTACTTCCTTATTTACATCTTATTTGCTCTATTTACTTCCTCAACTTGATTTTTAAACAGTTTTATTATAGTATAATTGGCATAGTAAATTTAACTATATGTTTAAAGTGTACAGTTTGATAAGATTTGACAAAAGTACATACCCATGAACCAATCACCACAATTGAAAGAATGAACACACCCACCACACCCCAAAGCCTCCTTATGTCCCCTTGTAACTAACCCCTCTCTCCCACCCACCCCAGTATCTTGGTCCACAGAGAACTGGTGATCTGTTTTGTCAGTATAAATTAGTTTGCATTTCACATAATTTTATATAAATGGAATAATAATGTATATACTCTTTTCTTCTATGACTTTTCTCAGCATTTTTTCTACTTATCTATACTGTGGTATTAATACTTTCTTTTTTTTTTTTTGCAGTTTTTGGCTGGGGCAGGGTTTGAACCCGCCACCTCCATTATATGGGGCTGGCGCCTACTCCTTTGAGCCACAGGTGCCGCCCAATACTTTATTTCTTTTGATTGCTGGGTAGTAGTATTTAATTATATGGATATACCAGTGTGTTTAGCCACTGGCTTATCTGAGGACATTTGAGTTGTTTTTAGCATTTGACTATTATAAATAAAACTGGTTTGATGTTTTGTGTACAAGTCTTTATATTGACATCTACTCTCTTTTCTCTTGTTTACATACTCAGGAATGAATAGCTAGATCATGTGATAGTATATGATTAACTTTTAAGAAACTTCCAAAATGCTTTTCCAGGCTTGGCGCCTGTAGTTTAGCAGCTAGGGTGCCGGCCACATACACCCAGAGCTGGTGGATTTGAGCACAGCCCAGGCCTGCCAAACAACGATAGCTATAACCAAAAAATAGCCGGGGCATTGTGGTGGGCACCTGTAGTCCCAGCTACTTGGGAGACTGAGGCAAGAGAATCACTTAAGCCCAAGAGTTTCAGGTTGCTGTGAGCTGTGACACCACAGCACTCTACCCAGGGTGACATAGTGAGATGCTGTCTCAAAAAAAAAAAAAAAAAAATGCTTTTCCCTCTTGGCGCCTGTGGCTCAAGCAGCTAAGGCGCCAGCCACATACACCTAAGCTGGTGGGTTCGAATCCAGCCCGGGCCCGTCAAGCAACAATGATGGCTGCAACCAAAAAATGGCCAGGTGTTGTGGCGGGTGCCTGTAGTCCCAGCTACTTGGGAGGTGGAGGCAGAAGACTGGCTTGAGCCCAGGAATTGGAGGTTGCTGTGAGCTGTAAAGCCACGGCACTCTGTCCAGGGTGACAGCTTGAGGCTCTGTCTCAAAAAAAAAAAAAAAAAAAAGCTTTTCCAATGTGATTGCATCATATTACATATTACATTCTCACCGGTATAAGGAGGCATTTTAATTGTAGTCATTCTAATAGATGTGTAGTGACAACCCATTGTGAGGATTTATAAAAGCTTGATTTGCATTTCCCTAACGTCTAATGAAGCCTAGCATCTTTCCCTGTGTTTATTGATCATTTATACATGTTTTTGGGGAAGTGCCCAAATCTTTTCCTCATTTTTCACTGGGTTCTCTGTTTTCTTATTACTAAGTTATAACAATTCCTTTTATATTTTGGATACAAGTCCTTTATTACATATATGATTTTAAAATACTTTCTCCCAGTCTGTGGTATATATCTTTTCATTATCTTAACAATGTCTTTCGTAGAGCAAAAGTTTTAAATTTTGATGGAGTCCAATTTAGTATACATTTTAATGACTTTTTTTTAGTGTAGCAGTGTAGTAAGAAGTCTTCGGCTTACCCATTTTCACAAAGATTTTTTTGCTATGTTTCTTCCAGAACTCTTACAGTGAGTTTATGTTTAGGCTTAAGGTCTATTTTGAGTAATTTTAATATGAAATATAGATAGAAGATCATTTTGAAGAAAGATATCCAGTTGTTCTGATATTTCCTAAAAGACCACCCTTTCTTTGTTGAATTGCCTTTACCCTCCAAAAATCAGTTGTCCATATTTGTGTAGGTCTATCCTGAGACTCTATTCCATTCCACTGATTATTCACCTGTTTGTAAGCCGATAAAATACTGTCTTCATAACTGCAACTTCACACTAAGTCTTGAAAATAAGTAGTGGTAGATCTGCTCTTTTGTTCTTTTTCAAAATGTTTTGACTATTTCAAGTCTTACATATCTCCATAGAAATTTTAGAATCAGCTTGACAGTCTCCACAAAAAGTATGCTGGAATTTTCATTGAGGTGGGAGTGTATTGAATCTGTAAATTAAACTTGGGAAAATTTATATCTTAACAAGAGTGAGTTTTCCAATCAATGAACATTTATTTGGGCCTTCTTTAATTTTTCCTAGCAGTGTCTTATAGTTTTCAGTATATAAGAATTTCACCTGTCTTGCCCAGTTTATCCCTACGTATATCATATTTTTCAATGTCATTGTCAGCGGCACTGTTGTTTAATTTCAGTTTCACAGTGTTGCTAAAACACATAAGTAGAATAGATGTTTACATATTGATCTTCTTACTTGCAATCTTGCCAAACTCACTTATTAGTTCTAGTTTCTTTTCATGGATCCCATCAGATATCCTGTTTCACTTCTTTTTCAATCTGGGTGCTTTATTGCTCTGGAGAGAATCTCTAGCTCTATGGGAGCAGTGAGAAGAGTTTCAGAACAGACTGTGAGTTTATAGCTTTCAGCACATTTGGAGGGAAATTCAGTCATGATTTTTCGAATATTTCTATGCCTCGTACCCCACTTCGGGGATTTTAATTACATGTAGATTATGTTGTTCCCAAGCTGTTTGATGCTCTTTTCTCCTCTCTTTTTCCCTCTCTTCCATCCTTCTTTCCCTTTTCCTCTTTCTCATTCTCTTTTTCTCTCCCTGTTCCCTTATTCATTCCTTCTTCTCTTTCATTTTGGATAGTTTCCATTGTTCTGCCTTCTAGTTCATTAATATTTTCTTCTACAATGTCTAAATGGCCATTAATCTCATTAATGTATTTATTCATCTTGGACATCACAGATTTTATTTCTAGAAGTTCAATTTGAGTCTTGTTATATATTCTGTGTCTCAATTTAAGTTTTTTAACATATAAAATACTGTTATCATGAATGTGTTAATATCCTTGTCTGCTAATTCTAATATCTATGCTAGTTAGTTCAATTTATCGATTCTTTTTTCTCATATATGTCGTATTTTTCTGCTTCTTTTTATGTCTGGTAATTTTTTATTGAATGCCAGATGCTGATTTTACCTAGTTGAGTGCTGGACTTTATTATTATTATTCTTACAAATATTCCTGAGTTTTTTTCTGGGATGCAGTTGGAAGTAGTTTGATCTTTTACTGGTTTTTAAGTTTCAAGAGCACTTGAGCAATGTTTACTCTAGAACTAATCAATCTTCATTACGGAGGCAAGATCCTGCTAAGTACTCTAATCAATGCCCTGTGAATGTCGAGGTTTTCCAGGCTGGCTAGTGGCTACGGGCACTGTGGCCAGCTCTGTGTGAGAGCTGGCTACTCTTCTTGCTCATCTGGGTTTCTCCTTCCTGTGCTGAAGGCTATAAATTCTCTCCAGGCAGCAGCCTGGGCAGTCATGGGCTCATCTTATTTTTTCTTGGCTGAAAGCAGCAGACATCTTCAACTTCATGAATTAGTTTTTTGTGCTCCTTTACTTGCCATCAAATGTTTTTAAAGCTGTATTTTCCTCTAAGAACAACTTCAACACTTTCTCTGTCATTCAGTTTTAAGTATTTTAAGGTTTTTTATGATAGTTTCACTTCAGTCAGAGAGTTACTCTGTATCTAGGCTTATAGAATCTTAAATCATGTAAGGTAATGTAAGTTTTTATGATATGTATTCTCTGACATTTTTAAGGCTGACTTTTTAAATTAGTAGATGCTCAATTTGGGGAATGTTCCATGTATGGCTAAAAATAATGCATTTTTTAATTTTATTTATTTATTTTTTGTAGTTTTTGGCTGGGGCTGGGTTTGAACCCACGACCTCTAGTATATGAGGCTGGCATCCTACTCCTTTGAGCCACAGGAGTCACCCAATAATGCATTTTTAAAATTTGATATACAGTTCTCTTCCTACACCTTTATCTCTATTGGGTTGAGCCTGCAATCAATTTATTCAGATGTTCTATATTTTTACTGATTTTTTTCTTCTGATTGATTCAACACATCCTCAGAGGAGTATGATAAATCTTTCGTCTACAGTGCTTTATTTTTCTCCTGTAACTCTAGCTATTGCTTACTATATTTTGAGGCTATGTTATTAGGTAGATATTAAATGCTTATTATCAGTATACCTTCATTTTCTCTTATTCCTTTGTTAGCCTTCTAACATCTCTTTGCCCATTGTGAATTTTCCCCCCAAAAGTCCTTTTTTTTCCTTTTCAATTGAAATGGTTACCACTGTTTTCGTTTGGTTTATATTCTCTTGATCTCTCTTATTTATTATCTTATTTTCAAACTCCAATCCTTTTGGGTTGTTTGTATTCTTTGTAAAGAACATATTGTTAAAATGTGTGCTTTTATCTAACATCGGGGCCCTTATCTTTTCATTTTTGAATTTAATGTCTTTATACTTAGTATAAAACCATTTTAGTAAGACTTGTCTTTGATATCATGTTTCCTTTTTTCTGCATACTCTACTTTCCTTATCTTTGTTACCCTACTGAGAGCTGGAAAGTTCTTCATACCATTTTCACGACTTTGATAACTGCTCCTTTCATTAAGATCAATATACATTACTATGCCTCCCTATAAATTTTTTAAGCTTATAAAAGAACTATATATTTCCTCCAAATCAGATAGCTACCTTAGCATTCTTCCCCATCTTATTGTTATACTTTTAGACCTGAGCCCATTCCTCAATACCTACATGTTGATACCATCCAGAATTTTGTTCTGGATTATTAAGACTGTATATTGTTTTCATCTAGGCTATTGTACCCAAAAGTAAACTTGGCTATGTTATTTACCTACCTTTATTTATCAAATATAATATTCTCTGGGACTTGTGACTTGTTTTCCTTTTTGCTGGAGCATTTCCTCTGAGAGTGTTCTCTAAAAGGTCTATGCTGAAAATCTTTATTTTAACCTTATACTTAAATGATTGCTTTCTGTCTTTCATAGTAATTGTATTTCTGAGGTGGTATTTGCTAACTTGGCTAGTAAAGTGGACTCTGGGAAAAAGTTAAAGCCTACTCCCTAGGGGAGGGGTTCAATGTTCGAACTTCTAGCATCATGATGGGCTTGGCTGTTATCGTATTTTCCACCTGTCCACCAACTGAACCTCACCGCTAAGAAATATGCTTGTTCTTCCACTGTGAACACTGCTCTTTTCCCTTTATGGGACTTTTTTTTTATATCAGGGAATGGAGGAAAAGAGGAGGCGAAGAGAGTGCTCGAGGGAGTTTGCCTTTGCTTGTATACTCCCCATCCAGCTCGGGTTTTAGCTATTCCCTCTCTGTTTCTAGGCCATACCCATTCCTGAAGCCCTCTGGAAGAGAGTTCATGGAAACTCTTTGGATTTTTCTCCTACTGCTTTAAGTACCCAGACCCTCAGAGGCTATTCTCAAGCCATCAGCCAGGCACCTCTTGTCATCATTGTTACCTCTCAGTCAGAGTCCTTTTTGGATATTATTTTCTATGTCTCTGTGTTAACCCTGGAAAAACTTAACTTAGCTCTTTCCAGTTTGGGAGCTCTTTGGGTTTCTGACATCCAGCCCAGTGTAGGCATCGTGTTGGATACTTCTGAGAACCAGTTTCTAAGCTGTAGTTATCTCTGCTCCATTTTCTTTCTACCTGCGGGTCATGCTCCGCTCTTTCCTTTGGGAAACATTGCACTCCATCCACCGTCCGTACTCAGAGGTTCACAGAATAAATTCTGTTGGGGGTTTTGAGTTGCCATTTAGAACTCTCCCTTACTCACACAAAGTCTAAGCCCAGAAAGCCTAAGTCTCAGCTTCTGAGGCCAAATGGATGATTTTTAGAATTCCAAATAACATAAATAAATTTGCCAAACCCAAACCATGGCTCTTATGTATTAGCCTAAAAAAGTTAAGGTAATATGTATAAACCTAAAAAGCTGTCATCTTTGGAAAGTAACCGGAGGGATCAACAATTTTTTTCTGCCCACTCCTTGCCTCCACTTCATTTGTCTCCAATGCTGATTGTGTTATTTATTAGTGGGGTCTGAGATTTCTTCCTGCACAGACATCTCAGGAGTTATCTGAGGTCTATAATGAGGTCAAATGCCTTTTTCCTGAGCCAACTCAGCACACACCTTTCTTCAGCCATTGAAAGCTGTGGGGTTGCCTAGGAGAAGACCAACCAAAATAAAATTTCTTCTAGATACAATCCATAGTGCATAAAAATTAATCAAGTCCTACCATGACTTGCTTTATTCATAATACTTAATGGTCATGTAATAGGAGTTTTTATTCAGCAGTTAAAGTTCATAAGTGCAGGTTTTACATGGAGATAGGTATTATGCTGATGGTTTAATTACACACCTTTTTGCACACCAAAGAAAATGGGTTATGCAGACTTTGTAATTAAGGAAGGTCTTCAGAGACAGAATGAACCTAGGATGAACTAATCTTTTTGAAATGTTTATTTTCAAATTAGTAACTCTGAAAATGTCCAAAGTAGGAAATGACACTTGAGATCAGAAGTTGTTTATATATAAACAACATGCTCACTGGTGCTCTCGCTTACCTGTGCTCACACTCTCTCTTCCTCTCCGCACACACTCTTCTAGTTCTCATGTTACAAAGTAAATTTTTTTTGTTTTATGAACTTTCATGCTAAATAGTGAGCACAATCTCTTTTAAGACTAACTTGAGAGACTTTTTCCCCAAGGACATGAATTTTAAGTTTATTAAGCAAGTCACCTGGTGTTATGCCCCCCAAATGATTCATCTGGATCTCAAAATTCTTGATTTTATTGAATCCAAACTATTCAATTTCTCCAGATTAGATTCCATTTTCATGGGACTAGGACTTCTTACCTTCTCTGTGTAACTGAAAGCAAAATAAGAATCCACCCTTTCCTGCCTCTCACACAAACCCCTGCACACACACATATCCAGCCCCCATCTCTCCCCTGAACACCAGATTCCTTTAGACAGCTGCCTACTCACCCTGTCTGGTTGCATTGCTGAGAAGCGTCTTGGGCTTCAAAGTCCCAATCAATCTCCTTCTATTACCTTAAACCTGTTTCTCCTGGAATCTCCTATAAATGGCAACTCTGTTCTCACACTTTATCATACCAAAAAACTGAGGGTCTTTATGGGCCCTTTTTATCTCCCACATCAGACACCATATTCAGCAGTGAATTCCACTGGCTCTGTTTTCAAAGCGTAATGCCTTCTTATCATCACTCATCTGCTCTGCTACCCTCTCAGAACCAGCCGCCATAGTTTTACTTGTAAGGGGTCCCTGTTCTTCCACGCTTGCCTCCCTATATTCACAATGCAGCAAGCAGAGCAATTCCTGAAGGACCCAAGTCCGCTGATGGCAAACTTGTGTGCATAGCTTTCCATTGGCTTCCATCTCACCAGGAGGAAATGCAAATGGCCCCACAACGAGGCCTGATGCATGACATTGTGTGCTCTCCATAACCTTCCATCACCCTCTTCCTTACTCTCCTTGCTCAGAGTTTGGCATTTCTATTCCCTCCACCCAACACACTCATCTTCCATAGATCTACCCAGCTTGCTTCAGTCAGATCTTTAATCAAAAGACGCCTTATCACTGAGGTCCTTATGATAGCAACCCCCTGATCAGGTCACTCCCTCGTGCTCCCTTTTCTTCTTCCCAGCTTTACTTTTCCGCCAAGCACTTGGCACCATCTAACCTACATTATCTGCTTTCTCTTCTAGAAATGCAGCGTCAGGAGGAAGGGATTTTTATCTGCTTTGTTTTCTGGTCTGACACACAGTAGGTCTATAACTGCTTGTGAAATGAATAGTCTGGCTGTAAGGTGTGGCTAGTTACAGCAACTCGAAGACCAAGGGATTTATGTCTTTCAGTGCTATGAGTGCAAAATAATATTTAGCACTAGCAAACAACTGTTGTTTTGGCCTTTCCAGAAATACTTTTTTTTAAGGGTATAGTCTTATCCCATTCGATGTGATTATGGTGAGTCGGGGAAACATATTTCTCATAGGTATGGCCAGTTAAACGGTAGTCTTCTTGCAATCAGTCGTTATGATTGGCTGAGAAAAGAATAGATGACCTCGTTGGGCCAATCAGTGCCCTTCTCTAGACTTTTCTTTCTTTCTTTTTTTGTAGAGACAGAGTCTCACTTTATCGCCTGCGATAGAGTGCCATGGAGTCCCACTACTCACAGCAATCTCCAACTCCTGAGCTCAGGCAATTCTCCTGCCTCAGCCTCCCAAGTAGCTAGGACTACAGGCACAATGCCCAGCTAATTTTTTGTTGCAGGTTGGTTGGGGCTGGGTTTGAACCTGCCACCCTCGTTATATGGGGCTGGCGCCTTACCCACTGAGCCACAGTCGCCACCCCCTCTAGACCTTTCTCATGATGAGAGTAGGGGTCATTGATTTTGGGCTCACAGGATAAGGTATAATTTCATTACTGCATAGAGCACTTGTTCTTAACCTTCCTAATGCTATGAACATTTAATACCTATGGGTTGCAATCCACAGGTTGAGAACTGCTGGAATAGAGGAAACCAGGGGCAATACTCAAAATATTTAACAGCAATCAGAGTTAAACAATGATACCACTATCCAAGTGTGTGCCAGCCTGAATTTTAGCTGTGGAAACTGACCTATAGGGTGAAGAGGGGCAGTGTGAGGTTTTACACAGACATAAGCAGTGTCTGGAGGTAGGATGGATGGGGGCAGGCGAAAGAGAGAATATTTAGTTGATGGTAGAGAAAAAAATAAAATATGTGCCATCCTTTGAGTCCCTTTGCTATGTGTCTCATTGTCTTGGTCTTTTCCTTAGCATATTTTGTGACATAATTGGCATGCTTATTTGAGACCATGAAGGAATTTTTTGCAAAAAGTTATCACCTTTAGAGAGCTTTATTCATAATGATGCCTCTGTTTAGCTGTGATTCTACATTTGAGTCCTTCATCCAGCCAAATTCTCTCTGATCAAGAAATGAGAGAAGCAATTTTATAAAATTCATCCAAATAATCTTGCAATGATATGGATCACCTGTGAGTTTTGGAATAAATATTCTACCCCAGGCTCTCTCTCTATCTGCTTTTTAAGGCTAATAACTCTTAGATTTGCTATCTTGATGTGATTTTCTAAATTGTAGAGGTGTGCTTCATTCTTTCTCTTTTTTCGTTTCTCTCTTCTGTATATTTTCAAATATCTTGTCTTCAAGCTTCTTAATTCTTCCTCTTGTGCTGGTCAACTCTCCTGCTGAGAGATTCTGATACCTTTTTCAGTTAGTGAGATTGAATTCTTTAATTCTAGGATTTCTACTTGATTTTTAAAATTATTATTTCAATCTCTCTTGAAGACTTCTGAATTCCTTCTCTATGTTGTCTTGAAGTTCATTGAACTTCTTCAGGACAGATTTTTTTTTTTTTTTTTTTTGAGACAGAATCTCACTCTGTTGCCCCAGGCTAGAGTGCCCTGGCATCAAAGATCACAGCAACCTCAAATTCTTGGGCTCAAGTGATTCACTTGTCTCAGCCTCCTGAGTAGCTGTTAGTACAGATGCCCGCCACTATGCCTGCTAGTTTTTTCCATTTTTAGTAGACAGCGGTCTCACTCTTGCTTGAGCTGGTCTCAAATTTCTGAGCTCAAGTAATCCATCGCCTTGGCCTCTTAGAGTGCTAGGATTACAGGTAAAGCCACCATGCCTGGCCTAAAGACAGCCATTTTGAATTCTTCGTCTGAAAGATCACAGATCTCCATCACTCCAGAACTGATCACTGGTACCTTATTTAGTTCACCTGGAGAGATCGTGTTTTCCTGCATGCTCATGATGCTTGTTGATATCTGGGTAATGAAAAGTTAGGTATTTTTTTTAGTCTTCACAGTCTGGGTTTGTTTGAATCTGATCTTCTTGAGAAGGCTTTCCTGATATTCAAAGGGAATTGATTGTTTCAGTCTAAGTCTTTGGTAACTGGAGCTGTTTCAGCACTGGGGATGTCCCATGCCTAGTAGTGCTATGACACCTGCACACTCCTGGTGGGCCTGCCTTGGCAAGCTTGGGTAAGTCTAAAGAGACTTCTATGGATTACCGGGCAAAGTCTCTCCCTCTCTTCCTTCATTCTCTACTGGGCTGCTGGAGTTGGGGGAGGAGTGACATGGACACTTCCTCCTGGCCACAAGCACCAGGTCACATCTGAAGCCAGTCCCGTCTCACTCAAAGCCAGTGGTGACTGCTTCCTGGCTACCTCTGATGTGTATTCGAAGCCCAGGGGCTCTTTAGTCCACAGGTGGTGAATCCTGCCAGGATGAGGTCCTTCCCTTCAGGGCAGTAGGTTTCTGGACTTCAGGGTGGGTCCAGAAATGTTGTCTAGGAATTAAGGTCTGGACTCAGGAATTTCAGGGGTCTGCATAGTACTTTATTTTACTGTGGCTAAGCTGCTATCCAAGTCATAAAACAAAGTCCTCTGAGCCTTCCCTTTCCTTTCTCCAAGTAGAAGAAGACTCCCTGGGCCGCTGCCTATAGTTGGGGTGGGAGGTGGAGCGATCACACAGGCACTGGCTTGGCCACAGTTGCTAGTGTCTCAATGAGTCATGTGTATCCGGAATCCACTGTCTCTGAGTCAGCACAGCAGCAGCAATTGCCCAAGGACTACAACCCTCATGGCCTGACTGACTTACGAATTTACTCCAGACCCCAGGCTGCTCTTTGTCTACCCTGGGTAAGGCTAGAGGGAACTCAGATTTAGGGGTGGAGGATTCCCTCTGGGTAGGCTGATCTAAATGTTCCCTCCATGGCCACTGGCAGAATTTTGCCCTGTGTTGTGTCCCCTGTGCCAGGGCTGCCTGGGTTTCAGTGCAACTCCCACAATCACTTCGCTCTCCATCCCCAGGGCATACAGGTTCACTCTCCCCTCACACTGCCAGGCTAGGGCATTAGGAAGGTTGAGAACCACTGCCTTACTTTAGGTAAGCAACGCAAGAGTGTCTTTTCTGCCCTTCTCAGTGCCTCTTTCCTTGATATATTGTTAAACTCAGGTAGTGCGATTGCTCACCTCATTTTGCTTCTGAAGGTGCTTGCTTGCGTGGATAGTTGTTGAGTTTTGTGTTCTTGCAGAGGGACGATGGCTGGAGGTTTCCATTTAGTCATCTTGCTCTGCCCCCCTCAACTATCACTTTTTGGCCCCTTAGATTATGTTGAATTTCATTAGAGCACAGAACACTCATTTTGCCTCTGTCCTAGCCCTCAAAGTGTATCATTTTTAGCCTTGTGTGTTTTGGAGTCCTAATTTTATCTCCAAAACGAGAGAGGAAGAGTAACTTAGAACATGTTTTTGAATTGTCACATGATTGTTTCCCATGAAGGCCTGACAAGGAGAGGCCCAGCCTTTGCTTTGATCTTAAATATCATCTAGCTTCTCACATTTGGAGGTCCAGACACAAAGGCCTCCTTTCAGATTCTTGAACTTGGAATGTCCCTTCTTGCTGTGAGGCTTTGATGTATGTTGTTCCCTCTGCTAAATTCCCTCAACCCATAGCACATCCATTAGGACTATTTAATTAAAAAAGACAGAAAGTCAACTCAAGATGACATAATACAAGGTAATTTATTGATTTATATGATTGAAAACCCATGAGTATGCCTTCAGGCACAGGTGGATCCAGGGGCTCAGAAAATGTGATCAGTATTTGGTATGTATGTATGTTTCAATTTCTTGTTCTGCTTTTAGTCTCCCCTCCTGGTTTTCCACCTCAATCTTGGTCTCAGTTTTCATTCTTGTTCTTGGTTTTGACCTCTTTCTCTTTTGACTCTGTTTTCCTCTTTTTCCTTTCCTTAGGGTGGACCCTTCCCATACTATAGCAAAAGTTGCCACTTACAGATCCAGTGGCATGTCCCAGTCTATCAACAATCTTTTCGGGAAGAGCGTTTCTCTCAGTAGCTTTAATAAAAGTCTTGGGATGAGATGTGAACTGGTAGGCTAAGGTGACAATCCTACTGAAGCCATGTTGACAGGTGGAAGAGGGGTGGCTCCTCCAAAGAATATAAGAGTGATATATTTATAGATCACTCTTATATTCTTTGGAGGAGCCAACCCTCTTCCACCTGTCAATATGGCTTCTTAAGAAAATAGGTATAGAAGGGACTTTTCTTAAACTGATAGAGGCCATCAACAGCAAACCCACAGCCAATATCATATTGAATGGAGTAAAACTGAAAACATTTCCACTCAGGAAATGGAACCAGGCAAGGTTGCCCATTGTCTACACTACTTTTTAACATTGTAATGGAAGTCTTAGCCATTGAAATCAGGCAAGAGAAGTTGATCAATGGCATACAAATAGGGTCAGAGGAGATCAAACTTTCACTCTTCGCAGATGATATGATTTTATACCTGGAAAACCCCAGGAACTCAACCACAAAAAACTGTTAGAAGTGATCAAGGAATACAGTAGCGTCTCAGGATACAAAATCAATACTCACGAATCAGTAGCCTTTATATATACCAATAATAGTCAAGCTGAAAAAACAGTCAAGGATTCTATTCCCTTTACAGTTGTGCCAAAGAAGATGAAATATTTGGGAATTTACCTAACAAATGACGTGAAAGATCTCTATAAAGAGAATTATGAAACTCTGAGAAATGAAATAGCTGAATAGTTAATAAATGGAAAAACATACCATGCTCATGGCTGGGAAGAATCAACATTGTTAAAATGTCCATATTACCCAAGGCAATTTACAAATTTAATGCAGTCCCTATCAAAGCACCACCGTCATACTTTAAAGATCTGGAAAAAATAGTACTTCGTTTTAAATGGAACCAGAAAAAAACTCAAATAGCCAAGACATTACTCAGAAATAAAAACAAATCAGGAGGAATCACTCTACCAGACTTCAAACTATACTATAAATCTATAGTGATCAAAATAGCATGGTACTGGCACAAACATATAGGTAGATGTATGGAACAGAATTGAGAACCAAGAGATGAACCCAGACACTTACCATCATTTGATCTTTGATAAGCCCATCAAAAATATAAATTGGGGTAAAGATTCCCTATTCAACAAATGGTGTTGGGTGAACTGGCTGGTGACTTGTAGAAGACTGAAACTGGACCCACACCTTTCACCATTAATAAAAATTGACTCTCCCTGGATAAAAGAATTAAACTTAAGACATGAAACTATAAAGATTCTTAGAGAGAGTACAAGAGAAACACTTGAAGAAATTGGCTTGGGAGAATACTTTATGAACTACCCCCCCCC
>CAUYRH010033443.1:0-52300 GCA_963574655.1 Perodicticus potto | reverse complement strand
ACCCCCACCGTGTCATTAATTGTCATTAATTGTCCTCATATCAAAATTGAGTACATGGGATTCATGCTTCTCCATTCTTGCAATGCTTTACTAAGAATAATGTGTTCCACTTCCATCCAGGTTAATATAAAGGCTATAAAGTCTCCATTTTTTTTAATGACTGAATAGTAAGTATTCCATAGTGTACATATACCACAGCTTGTTAATCCATTCCTGGGTTGGTGGGCATTTAGGCTGTTTCCGATCTCTGATTTTAAAGAGCCGACTGTTGTTTATGGTCTAAATGTTTGGGTTCATTCATGTGTTGAAACCTAAGTCCTTAGGTGATGGTAGTAAGAGGTGGGGAATCAGGTCACGGGGGGAAGAGTCTTCCTGAATGGGATTAGTGCCCTCCTAACAGGGGCCCTTGTCCCTTCCACCAGGTGAGGACACAGCAGGAAGTCAGTAACTGCAGCCCAGAGGAAGCCCTTACCTGACGCCCATCTGCTGGCGCCTTGATCTCAGACTTCCCAGCCTCCAGAACCGTGAGAAAGACACTTTAGCTACAAATAAGCCAACCGAGTTTATGCTATTTTGTTCTAGCTGCCTAAGATTTACATAAAGATATGAATTTTGAAAATCAAATGCCTCAAATTAATCTGCAGTTAGGTACTTCAAGCAAAACCCAATGCAGCTGGTAAAGCCGCGCGTGGCAGGGAAGTGGCTTCATGCTGCCCGGATCCCAGCTGTCCACACCTGAGGGACCAGGCGTCCCACCCCAGCTCCCCCTTTCTGCACAGAACGACGCTAGTCGGTTAACGGAGACACCAGTTTGCTGCCTTCATTACTGTTCCAACAGTTCTGACCCACGGCATCACAGACTCAGTATTTTTCAGGTTCTCTACGTAAAGACACGTAAGAAGTGACTTCCCAGGGGCCATCGTATTTAAATCAATAAGACAGTAGAAAAGTTGGCCATCCTTTCAAATTGGAAGTTAGATTCTAAAAGGCAGAAAAGTCAAACCCACACTTCCCCAGGCCAGCCTCACAAGGAGGTAGCCACACGGATCCAGATTGGGCCAGCCTGGAAGGCCTTCTGAGAGCCACATGGACAATGGCACAGGGGCAGCCATGCAGAAAATATAAAATCCAACCATGGCAGAGGCAACGTGCACGGCAGAGGTCCTAAACAATGCATGGCGAAAACTCTAACTCACCAAAAGACATCCCGCAAACCCACCCATAAGTACCTCTTCAAGAAACTAAACTTGACACCTCCATGTCCCCCTTGTGCTCACTCTGTCTTACCGCTTCTCTCCAAGCCCTGTTCCAACAAAGCAACCCTCTGCTCGTCAATACTGCCTTCTGTTGCCCTGCCAAGCCATTCCCTGTGCAGAGAATGGGTTGCACAGGTTCAATGACCACAAGGTATTCACTGTGTCTCCCGCAGAGCCCGCAGAGGGAAGAGGCTGCCTTACAATTCGGGTTTGTCTCAGCGAGAGCCCGACTGTCACCACAACCCCTGAAATGACTGGCTACTAACCCACCTTTGTCCTGGGCACACGCCTCAATGCTTAAAAATACCCTCTCCATGCATGGTCGGATTGATAAAGACCACCGTGCCATCATAAACCCTACTGAGGAAACACCAGATATTAACCGAGAATGCTCTGTCCCCCTTTTCTCCATACCCACAAACAAGCTCAAAGGGATGTGATGTAGTCACAGGCAGGTTGTGGGGGGAGGAGAGGATTATTAATGTATCAAATATCCAAATAGCTTCTAAAATAAGAAGTCCTTCAAGACTTGCTTGCTCTGGAGAGTTCTAGAAGCACTGCAAGCAAGCCTTCCATGTGGGGTGTGGCTGAAGCTGCAAGCCCCTCCCTAGAGGCCGTCTCCCCCCATCTACAGGGACACGTCAAGGAAGAGGAGGCAGATGGAGAGGAGGTAGCCCAGTAGAGCCATAGTCAAGGTCTTATAAACCCAGCCGACATCCTGAGTTCACTAAAAGCAGAAGTTTGCATCCAATGGTCTCGCCCCTAATATGCCCACTAGAAAGCTAAGCCTCTAGCAGGGAAAATTACAACTAGGTGATCTCTGCTTACATGGACTCTTTTCAGAAATGTGAATCCCTGACCTCTCTGTGAGTCCTGAATAAGTCAAACATATATGTAGTTTCTTCCCCTCATCTCTTTCACCTCCAAGACATTGCTGTTGATCTGCTGACATAATTAACTATGAAATGATTCTCTACAGAACCAACCAGACCTTCAAAGCAATGCCATTATCATTAGCATATTGGCCAAAATCCACAGCTTTTCCCAGAAAGTCTCTCAAATTACAAGAAAAGAACCCCCCTCCCAACCTTAATGACTGCTATCAGATGTAGGCAATTTCAGGAAGAGCTCAGGGTCGTGTGTGGTAGAGCAACAAAACCTACTCCCCGTGGGGTCGGGCAAAACCCCTTCCTCACAGACAATGTCAAGCCAGAGGCTGGCTGAGGTCTTAGCCTGTCCCTGTTTCCTTGTATAAGAAGCATGGCCTGGTGGCTTTAAGGCCCAAGGTGAAAGACCTATAGAATGAGCTATCTTGAGATTGAATAGCAGAGTTGCTGTTCCACAAACATGACACTGTCAAAATCACCATGGGCTAAAGTACAAGCTTACAGACCACAAATGCTGCTTCTGCCCAAAAATATAAGGCCCCAACTCTTGATATGACTGACAAGGACCTCTGGGCTCTGGCTGCTGTTGCATCTCTAACCTTAACACCCACCTCCCTTCCCAACCTCAACCCGTGACACTCCAACCCTACAAAACCACTAGCACCCACCCATAGAAAGGCCGGTGCCTCTGCTCACACTGTTCCCTCAGCCTATAAGGTAAGATACGAACTTGGAGTTCACAGAAAATTAAATACCATGCAAGCAATACATATGCATTGTTTGCCACACAAATAATGTGGAAATGTCGATCAAAATAATGCATCTAAAATTTTGCATCCAAAAAATAAGCATAAGCTGAATTTTGATAATACCTACTTTGGGCAAGATTATGGAGAAATAAGCAGTTTCATCTACGTTTCATGGGGGAGCAACGGTTTTAATCTTTTATAAAATCATCTGATGCTATTTGTCGATTTTCAAAATCTAGCCTTTTACCCAACAGTTTAACTTCTAAGAATCTATCTTCTAAGAATTTATACTTTGGCTCACCACAAAAGAAATACAAAATGTGCCTTATGACTTTTTTTTTTTTTGGTAAGTAGAAGAGCATACCCACAAAAACTCTAGAAACAAATTAAACACTTATTAACAGAAGCCTTGCTAAAATTGATAAATCAATGGCTGCTTTAAAAGAGAATGAGGTGCTAAAGAAAGATGCTAATTACATATTATTAACTTAAAAAGTATGTTCTTTGATGGCATGTGTATAGTATTATCCCACTTGTATTTTTTTTTTTTTTTTTTGTACGAAAGGTCTTCATTGGCGGGGGATGCTGCAGAGCAGCATTAAGGAGGAGAGAAGAGAGAGAGAAAGAAAGAGGGAGGAAAAGAGGGGGAGAGAGAGGAGAGGAGGTAGATAGATATGGGGGCGAGGGGGCGAGAGGGACAGAGAGAGAAAATAGAGCTGTATTCTTTTTTTTTAAAGAAGAGAGTATCACTGGTTCTCAAAGTGTGGCCTGCAGAAGAGCAACAGCATCAGTAACAGCAGGGAACATAGAAATGCAGGAGAAAACTTCTAAATACGGATCAAAATTGTTTTCACATAGTAAATGAGAAAATATCATGAATGTTATATTAATCAGGTTGATAAAAATATCTCCAATTGTATGTGAAGCCCGCACACTGTACTACTCCATGACTGAATTATTGTACACAGTTATGACTCAATAAAAAATAATTAAAAAAAAAAGAAAAGAAAAGAAAAGTACTTTTTCAAGGTGTGGTTTACAACCTATTAGCATCAGAATCACCTGGGCTGTATGTTACAAAAACAAATTCCTAGGCCTCAACCAGACCTAGTAAATCAGAATCTTTAAAGTGGAGCCAGAAGAAAACTCTTAATTTTCCCCTGGGAACAAAAGTAGGAAAGCTGTGCGTTACAGTTCTAGGAAGACAATAGCTTGCTCAAACTAAAGTGCTGTGTATAAAGGAAATCATGTTAGGTGGTGAGTGAAGTGTAAAAATTAAAATGAAAATCAAAAGTTCTAAGTGATACATTTTGCTTTGTTCTTTATTTTAATAATACCACCCACAATGAGTTATGACATTTTAGTGGGTATTCCTTAATGTAAAATTCAAAATCTCTTTAGATTATATTGTGTTTACATGGAGAATTATAATCAGCACTATTTGGTAAATTTTTTTTTATTTTTATTAAATTATAATTGTGTACATTGGTGCAATCATGGGGCACAATGTGCTGACTTCATATACAATCTGAAATAATATTTGGTAAATATTAATGAGTAGTCTGGTGGGTCAGACCACCGTCGACAGACTCTGAATATGAGTTAAAAAAAACACCTCAAACCAAGCCCTAATTGTGGAAGGGTTGGAATAACACCTTAGTTCAGCCCATTCCTTACTGATTCTTAGCTCTTGAAGATGGTTTTGTGAACATTTCCTTATTAGTTTGAGATATGCTAAAGGAAAAAAAGGACTAAGTGGCATCGCAATGCAAAAAGAGACCTTTTGTTTTGTTTTTCAAATGGAATTAAATGACACGAAAGGAAAACTAAACTGAATCAATTTGATTGTATTTGAAACAAAAGTTTTTTTGGAT
Source organism: Perodicticus potto (assembly GCA_963574655.1). Taxonomy (NCBI): domain Eukaryota; kingdom Metazoa; phylum Chordata; class Mammalia; order Primates; family Lorisidae; genus Perodicticus; species Perodicticus potto. The sequence continues at coordinate 47,534 of CAUYRH010033443.1, read as the reverse complement.
TCAGATAAAAATGTCATACTCTCAGCTTGGTTTGATTTCTTTTTTTTTTTTTTTTGTCCCTTCAAGTTCAGTCCTGACTTCTGCTTCTGACTCAGAAGGATTCTAGAAGTACCAGAAAACCCACAAAAATTCCCTGGGTTTGAAAGGCAGCTGGAATGTTAAGTTCCTCCCTACATTAGTTGCTCAGCTTCTGAGAATTCTGTTTCATCATTTGCAATGTGAGCTGGGAGTTTGCTGTGTTCAGGCTGAGGTTTACTCCTTCTGTTTTTGGAAAGTGATCATGCTTCTCAGGCAAGGGGATCTATTACTCTAAACAAGCCAGGTTGCTGACCCTTTGTCCTAGGACAGTGTTGGAAAGAAAGGATAAGGACAGCTGGGAGCTGCACCCTCCTAGGTCAGCCAGGTTCTGTCAGAGCCCAACTGTTGCAGGTCTGAAATGGGGTAGTCTCGGGTAGGGTTGCCAACTGTTCCACTTTCTGTGATAGGCCTAGTTAAGCTTCAACTCTCCTACTAGGCCCTTTCTCAGGACACCAACTATCCTATTTTGAGAATATGTTTGATTTACAAATATTTCCCACTAAGAGTTCTCCACATCTGTTCTATTTAATATTGGTGATTTGAACTGAACTCAAGATCTTTATAGTAGAGTCTCAAAGCTGATGTGAGGTTTATTTTGTACAATATTGAACCAATCTTTTTGAATCCTAGTCTCATCTTTGTATACCACTAAAATAGTGCTAGTACAACTGAAAAAAATTGACAAACAGGCTGAATACAAAGGAATATAAACATATAAAGATTCAGTAAGGAGAGTAGAGAAGAAAAAAAGATCTTTCCATTAAAAACTCCAGTAAATAGATTTTTTATGGCAATATGATATTTATACTGACACTGCTGCTGCTTTTTCTGTTTTAATTGTGGTAAGTCCCTTATACTGGGATTCGTAATAACAGAGAACACAAAAGAACTTGCTTAATTATTGTGTTTTCCTCCTTAGAAGATTTTGAAATAGTAGCTATTGTTTATTATTGCCATTTACAATAATATTAATGGCAAATATGTGTTAAATACTGTGTATGTTCCAGGCCCTATTTTATACACATAATGCATACAGATTCATTGAATCTTCACAACTTTTGAGGTGCACCTGTTACTGTCGCCATTTTACTACTGAGTATTTGAAGTACGGTTTTGAAGTATTTGAAGTATTTCAGTATTTGAAGCCTTTGCCTAAAGTCTCTCCGCCAGTAAAAGGTAGGCCTAGGACCCACACACAGGCAGTTTGGCCCCAGAGCCCACACCCTTAACTACTACAAGATGTACTTCTGTGTGCTTGAAGTCTATAAACATTATTATCTCTTCTAATCATGTGTGAAGTTCATTTAAGAAATGTTTACATTTTGCTTCCCCTAAATCAAAAATCATGTGTTTTTTTTTCCTAATTAAAAAATTTAGGAGAGCTTTATTTTCTTGTATTATTATTACTAGAATTTGTGGATTTTTTTTCCATCACTATTTTCTTTTTCTTTAATTTGCCAAGTGTAATTAGTGCAACTCTGGTATAAAATGCCAGTTGGCTAGGATTGGTAGGTGTTTGAGGCATTTGCTCTTAAGTCCATCATGGGTATTCATTCAATGGAAACCAACAAAATGTTGAGCTTCCCTTTACAATTTATTGAGTTATAAACAAATGGGCTGATAAAATAAAAACCATACCTTTTTCTCATGGACCTTGTTTACCATATCTATCATGTGACCACTACTAAACTCTAAGATTATTCAATATTTCTTACTTTGATTTAGAAGATTTAGTGTAACTTTTGAGTTATTCTGAGACATATAAACCTCATCACCTCTGATGAATAGTTTCTTTTGTCTGTGATTTGAATCTTCTTGCACCAGGAGAGGTAGCCCAACTTTGTGATTGAAAAGAGTGGCTGTAGAACTTGCCCGTTGGGTCTTGAGTCTTTGTTCTACCATGTTAGATGAGTTCTTTAACTTTTCTTAGCCTCAATTTTCTCATGTTAAAGTGGGACAAAAATTGTACCTACCTCATACTTTACTCATATTGTAATGACTAAAAGAGTATTAACTTAGGGAGCACTGTATATATAATAAGTGTCTATAATTGTCAACTCATTGATGGCTTTATAATTTTAAACAAAGGCTATGAAGCTCTGCGGATATAATGAGTTTTTACCATTAACCCCAAAGCCCACATCTTCCTTTCTCGAAGTTAGTGTTGGGAATGTTCAAAACCCGAGTTTAGAACCATTACTTTAGTTCTCAGGAGATATTTTCACAATAACAATGAACATAGTTTAAGAAAAAAAAAAAACACTAGAAAAAATGTAAGGTGTAAAAATGTCCTGCTTGGAAGTCTTTGACAGAAATAATTGTTGAGAAATATTCCATTGAGGACGCTTTGCGGCAGGAAGGGTTTGCTACCACAGGCACCTCCAGGGTGACTGGTGGCTTGCCCGGGAGAGGCTCCATCCATCTCTAAGATTCCGGGGTTAATGACTTTTTGAAATATAGTTTAAAACACTGAAACTCTGCAACTCCCTCGGTATTAGTCTATTTAGAATTATCCTTGTTGAAATGCCTGAAGTTGTCAGTTTAGTAGCAAGCCAAGTTGGGTGCTGGTTCACTACTTAATAAGAAAGTTCCCTGAATTGTATTTAGTCAGAGAGGCAGAAAGCCAAGAGAAACATTTTCTATTATATTGAAGTTTCACTTATGCTTTATTTTTTTGAAAAATCAGACTCCTATTCTCAGACCATGAATAACACCTATTGACTCTGAAGTAAGAAAATGAAAGAATTTTGGAAACTCATACAAAATTGCTGTGAAACTCATCTTTTTTACTCGTGAAACAGAGACTGGGTTTCACTTTCAACAACACAACATCTCATTTTATGAGTAATCTTAGAAAGCAGAGTCTTTGCTTATGTCTAGGCATGTATACAGCAAGCTCTTGGTGAACCGATTTAATGAATACACATATAACAGGTCTTAGCAGTGCGATTCAGGACCTAGGGAGACTGTGGAAACAGTGTGTTATTGTGGGGCAAGCCAGGGCTGGACGTCAGATACATGTCTAGGTCCAACCCTAAAGCACAACTTAGAAGCTTAGGGGTGGCTGGTCAAGTTGTTCAGCCTCTCTGAGCTTCAGATACCTCATCTGTAAAATGGGAATAATGCCCTCTTTTTTCAGAGTAATTCTGAGAAGCCAATGAAATTGTGATATAATTGGTTAGAGTGGAAGCTGTAGACAGAATCTAGGCCTGTAACTTAACATGGTATGTTCTGGGCCAGGTTATTCAGCTTCCTTGTGCCTGAGATTCCCTCTACAGTCCATAAAATGGGCATAATGATGGCACATAGCTTGTAAGGGCTACTGATTACAAGTGAACATCTATGAAAGAGACAGCAAAATTCAGGGCCCAAAGTCTGTGCTCAGTTAAGTTAAAGTATTATTATACCTTACCTAATTATTTTAGCTCAGTGTCTGCACATAATAGAAACTTAATGCATTAACTCCCACCTTTTCTGCAGGCCCCACGAGGTTGTTTGAATGGCAGCTGCAGCTTCTGTCCCCACTCATATCATCCTGACTTGGACCATAACGCTGGATTCAGGGCTGTGGGTGGCCTTGAAAACAGCGTATTCCATTAAATAAAAGTATCAAAGACTCCCTGACCTCTAAGATGTATCCTGAAGGAAAAAAAGACAAGAAAAAACACTATGCTTTTTGTTATTTACTTTCAAGAAGAACATTTTTTTCTGTTTATTCCTGAAATGTCTATTGTTTTTTTTTTTTCAACTCAGGGGTAATTATAATCTTTTTGAATTTTTGAACTTTTTTTTCATGAGCAAACCATCAATAGTTATCAAGTTGCTCAAGAAGGAGGAGCTGTGAAAGCCTGCTTTCTCCGTGGGAACTTTGAATGTTATGATTTTGAGTATTATCATTATCAAGTAGAGAAAGGAGGGTAGACTGGAAAGCAGGGCCTTGTGATATTTTTGATGAGGGACCTGAAATTATATTTCAACAGCTCAAAACACATGTAATTTAGATAAACACATGAAGAATGAGATAAATGGAGATAAACATGAAGAGCTTTCCAGTTAGAACCAAACCATGAAAATCTAAAAAATTATATGGATCAATAACAAAAATGACTTACACGATAGGAAGATTTGAAAGTCTAACTTTCTTTCCTGTACACTTGAGATATACTTTATGAGCTGGTACATCTTTGAAAAACTCACTACTACTCAAGTCTGAGAAAGTCTGACAAGATTTGATATATACATTTTTTTTTGTAGAGATAGAGTCTTACTTTATCGCCCTCGATAGAGTGCCGTGGTGTCACACAGCTCACAGCAACCTCCAGCTCCTGGGCTTAGGTGATTCTCTTGCCTCAACCTCCCGAGTAGCTGGGACTATAGGCGCCCGCCACAACGCCCGGCTATTTTTCTGTTTTGAGTTCAGCTGGGGCTGGGTTTGAACCCACCACCCTTGGCATATGGGGCCGGCACCCTACTCGCTGAGCCACAGGTGCTGCCCGGATTTGATATTTTCTAATTAAATATCTCTTCATTTAATTGCCTCTGAGAAGTGCTATGATTTCTAAGAGCCAGGTAATAGTTGAGTGTACAAAAATACATACCATAGAAATGTAAGGTTTTGGTTTTTCTTTTAATTAAGAAACTGGCTGCACCCGTTAACATCAAGGAAAGGCTGGTTCTGATTCGAGGGCTCTTCCAGGAAATGGGCTTTTCTTGGCCTGATGCTCATAGGATGGGCTGCAGTTCTTACACTCCTGCTTTTTAGAACCACAGAGGGATAAACAGAGACTGGCCTCTTAGAGAAACTTTGCCTGGTGTTTGGGTCCTGTGAGAATTTATTAGCCTTTATTAGCCTCCTAGCCCTTGGCCAACCCTAATGGGATGTCTAGAAAAGAATTCATTTCTGATTTTTCCCAGAATACTTGTTGACTAACTCAGCAGCACTGAAGTCTCACACGAGTCTTTGTGTCCCCCAGAGTCCAATGATATGGGGACATAAGACCAGCAAGGGTCAGTGTTTATGGGAATATAATGTTGGTTCTTAGAATTTGCGTATTTTTCTCATGAACTTGAAACAACTTAAAACAAACTCAGCAACCCTGAATTTAGGCGGGAACAAGTGCACAACCCACCACTTCCCTCTGGAAGTGTTCTAAGCACTTAACTTTTCAGAAAACAATCGCCTCTTTTTGATGATTGTGACTTCAAATGCCCTTTCTGCTGGCCAATGGTGACTCATAAAACTGATTTCAGGAATTCGCTCTTAGGATATGGGTGCTTGCAGATTCTCTAGTTTATAACTAAATGTAATGATACACAGAAAAGGACTTTCATTTAAAGAGTATGTCTAAACTCAGACACAGGCAGCAATGCACATTCTGCTCTTATGTGGCTTTAACTCTGAAAGAGCCATACAGAATGTTTGACACACTTGTTAGGGGCAAAATGACCTTCATAGTTCTTTAATCTAGTAACTGCAAGTAAGAATATGGTCCTACATATGTCACTTGACACCCCCCAACCTCCCCCACTCTCCTACCCCCGCTGTAAATGTAGACCTGTTTTTCCTTTTTTTTGGACATCTCAGATATGACTCTTGCTGCCAGGCTAGAATTTAGGCTGTGTGCAACTACTTAGCTGTCCTACAACGACTGCTTCAAGAATAGTTAAAACAATGCCTTATTTTAAAGAACTATTTGTTACTCTGATTGATTTTCCTATGCTTAAAATAAGTTGTTTCTTGTGAAGAATAAATGAGACTGTGGAAGCAAAGGCTCAATACACGTTATTACTAACAATTATACTAGATATACTTTGAAGTACAATGTTTTATATGCTCTCTAGAAAGATAACCTAAAGGTGTCTTATGAAACCTATTCCTAAAAATGTGTCTTTCCATGATCAATCCAGAAAGTGTGTTTTTCCTCACTTCAAACAAGATGTATCTATTAATAAAATATTAGAAGTACAATTGTAAATGTTCCAAGATGAAAGTGGCAATGCTCAGATTACCAGTCTTCCCAGTTCTGTGATTCAATCTGCCCTCCACTAAGACTGAGGGGGATTCGCTGTCCTTGTATTTAATAGTATCTTTCTTCCTCCTAACATCTCATGAGCTGTGCAGACTCACTACGGCCTAACATTCTGGTCAGGAAGCATAGTTTGACACATTATTAAGGGGACACTCGTGAAAGAGAAATTTGTTTAAAGTCCTGCAGGAAGTCAGTGAGTGTGATTATCTTTTAGTTTCTATGCATATTCCAGCACCTATATAAACCATGCAGTGGATTCCTTGGGATGCCATACCGAAGGCCCCTAACTTAATCGGGGCACTCAGTAAATGATTATTGCTATTGAGCTGAAAATGAAAACTGATTTCATGGGCACTCTGCCTAGAAATCAAGCTAACAGAGGATAAGGGAAGAGGCAAGGTGCTAAAAACTAAAAATAAAAATGCCTCCACAAACCTCATGACTAAACAATCGACCAATCAAACAACCACAACTAAACCAACAGTACTCAGATTGCAAAGGGTGCCCAGCAGGAGGGCAGCTGAGTTCTAACCCTCCCCACTGCCATGCTGACATCACTTCCATAGCCCCAGCCTGAAGGGTGGCACATGCAACTCCCTGGAGGTGGGGAGAATAGGGAAAGGAAATCCCTCTTACTCCGGGGAGCTGGTTAGCCCTCCTCTCCCTTTCCATATCCCTCAGAGTGAGGTCAGACTTTCTGTGGTGGATATCATTTTGGAGAATTTCCACCCTTTTTCTAAAAATTCGGACTGTGTGATCCAAGACAGGCTACCAGTTTGCAGTTGAAATTGTAGACACTTGGACAGCATACCTGACATGCCTGGTAGATGGTTTTGAGGAACCCCAGAGAGTCTTAGGATGACTAGAAGACATAGTCATGTTAGCTGTGCTTTAGTCATAGACTCTAAATAGTGGCTCTGCTAAGATTGCCACCTGTCCAGCAAGAATGAACTGAAAACACTTCTCATTCCTGCATACCACAAACCTCTGGACAACTGGAAATAACTTCTGGGTCATTACCAATCTAAGATACATTTGAACTGATGATCTCAAGTCGACTACCTGTATTCCATGTCTTTCCTGTAATTCATGTTGTCCTTTAAATGCTATGTTAAGAATGCAAAGTTACAAAAATGATCTCCTTTCCTGCTTCACCTTAACAGGCCTTTTTCTGTTGTTCTATTAGAAAAGAATGCAAAATGCACAGCATTCAACAGATTTCCTTTGCAGGGAACAAGTAATACAAAAAACTGTGTTACATAATGGATAGATTGTTTTTTCCTTTATCCTGTATTAGTCTTCCTAATTGACTTCCCAAAAAGGCAACCATGAGACCAAGGTACATCCTGTGGTTGTTAACCTCTAGGTACATTGCCACCAAAAGCAATGGCAGATTTTTTTCAGAGAAAAAGTAGAATAATTAGCCCCATTGTTCCACAGCTGACTTAATTCTCCTCTTTGTGTGTTATGTTTTAGAAATACTAGAGGCTTGCACTTGTATGATGTATGGAGAAATAGGTGTGCTCAAAACGGAAATTGTTACGGGAACCATAGGAGAGAAATGACTTAGACCAGAATAGCTCACACATAGTAGGAGGAAGTTTTTTTTTTAAATATGGATACTGAACAGAAAAAGAAGAAAGTAATATTTTAATAGGGTAGTGAAAAATATAGCAGATTGACAGTGACAGCAGAAAAAGAACAGGAATACAGATATTTTCCAAGAATTAACATGGTACCATGTATCCTCAAACCAGGCAGGTTTTTCTAAGAGGTCTTTAGACATATCTCCTGCATAAAGTAGATGGCTTTCCTTGGAGCTGTCAAAAATGCTTTATAGTTCTCTACATGAATTCGTGTTGAATATTTTCCATGGTTGGTCAGACTCAGATTTAAAATAGATCTGAGAAAGGTCTTCAGGTTTGCTTTCAGTACCATTATTCACTTCACAGCCAGCTGGATGACAATATGGTGTGTGACCAATTCAAATGTACAAGGTAACCTTGCCTGGATTATCCTGGTCCATCAAACATAAATACTAAAGTGAAGGTGCAAGGATAGAATTACAAGGAGCAGTGGGAGAAGCAGTTGTCAAAAAGCAAAACGAACACAAGAAAAAAGTCTGTGAGATTACTCAGAAGGATGCCAATCACTGTGTGTTCTCCCCCTACAGTCACCACGCACACGGGATTCCTTGTGCTTCACAATCAGCCCCTGTAGTCAGTCACCCTTCAGGTCCTAATCATGTGGTTTCCCAAGATCAAGCAATAGCCACGGGTACCTTCCTGTGCATCTTACTTTTCACGTGTTACTTCATTACACCCTATTCCACCACCTGCCTCAGCTGCGGGAAGCAAACTTAACGCTTTCACAGAAAATTGGAGATGTGCTCACTTAGTTTAGGTTACTGAGGAGGGGGGATAGGAATCATTCTCTAAGGGTAATTATCCCTCCTTCCCAATCCTATTTACTGTACATGTGTCTTCTGAAATGAGTCAATAGATGTAAAAACATCTGGCAAAGAACCTAATACATAGTAATCATTAAGACCTTCCTTCTTACCCACTTCTCACTCAACTATGTACATTCCAACAATCCTCAGAGCATCTTCTCTGTGACATCAAACAGGTGGCTGAGTTGACAGACCAGAGCTGATCCCTGTCCTCAATACATTTCTTATTCCCTTAATATTAGTAATCGCGAGAAAGCACTACTTAAAAGAGAAATCTCAGGATAGGTTATATTACCTCTACATTTGAATCTTTTCAACAAAGGAGCACGGCTGTTATGTTACATCAAGGCTATTTTCTGATGTTTGGTAACACTGATCACTGTCTTTCTTGTGACTAAAGCATAAATCCTAAGTATCCTGCTTACTTAATAAAATAGCACATGTCTATTTTGGAGTGCTCCTGGATTTTTTTAAGTGTGTAAAGAAGATAGGTTTTAAGTCAATCTGAGTTGGATTTTTGACTCATTAAAAATATTATGCTCCTTGGACCTAGATTGGGAGGTGACATATCTGAAATTAAGTAAGTTGAGGACTTGCTAGGCATTCTTAGGAACTCAAGTTAACACTGCAAACAATTCATTTCAAGCAAAGTGGACACTCAGCTTCAGCTACCAGATTACTCTTCCACAATAGATGGTTTCCACACCTGAACAGTGACACCACTTTTCTTGGCTGAGAACTTTGGCCGTGGTGCCACGAAATAAGATGAAGAGGCTGATTCCTGCTTTGGAGAGGTGGGAACACCCACAGGCACTGGTGATGCGCTGACTGGGGAGGTGGCCTCTGCAAAGAAGGAAGGTGGAGTGGTGTAGGCTGGTACTGAGTACACCGACGAAGCCTGCACGTTTGGAGGTGAGACAGCGTTCACTGGCCGCGGAGGAAGAGCTTGCTTCATGGCCAGGGCTGAATTGACCTTGACTGTTGACTTTTGGGGGAGGCCATCCTTTGCATCTGGAGGTTGGAAAGTAAACAAGGATGCATTGAGCTGATACGGTTGGTGCTTCATGACATCCAGAGCATTGAGGGGTTTCTTGCCCTTTTTCTTGCCGGGTTTGGAGGCCTGTGTGGCTGGTGGATGAGACTTGAGAGCAGCTGGGGGGTAGGAAGGGGAGTAGATGGGATTGTAGGCCACGGGAGGAGGTGCTCTGACATTGGAGGAGTACTTCCAACTGGCGGGTAGAGACGGGGTGGGAGACTGGGCTCGAGCAGCGTGGGCCTGCACTGTGTCTGAATCCACCACGTACTTCTCCATTCTCGACTGCCTTTTGGCGAAGAGCTGGGCTCCTTTGCCACTCATTCCTGGAAGCTCATTGGATGGTCCCACTGCACCAGCACGAGCAGGGTTGACTGTCAGGGGAGGAGCAGTTGGCTTAGGTGTGTAATTCAGACTGGCTACTGCTGCTTGTGGTCCTTTGAAGGGACCGGACAGGTTCAAAGCACTGGCGGGCCGGGCAGGTGCGTAGGAAGGCTGGGCTATTTTGATGGAGGAGACGACAGAGCCCTGCGGTGGGTTTGACACGGGGAAGGCAGGAGGCTGGCTTGGAGCCACTCCTGGAGACCAGACTGGGGAAACTGGAGTTACTGGCTGGGAGGATGAGGACTTGACCGCAGGTTTTGGAGCAACAGGAGGCGGGGTCTTGTGTTTAGCAGAGGAGCTTTGCATGAAATTACAAGCCTCGGCTCCCAGGCTGAGGTAGTCTTCTTCGGGTCCGGAATCGCCTCCAGCCCCGGTGCCCCGTTTGCCCTCTGAATTTTGAAGGAGTGACAAGAGTTCAGGGTTGGGGCTCACTTTGGGCTCTTTAAAAGTAAACATGGGTTTCGTGGTGCTTCTCCGTTTGGCCTCCTGCAGTATTCCTGTTCTTTTGGCAGGCACCGAGATCCTCTCGTCCCGGGAAGCTATTCGCTCAGACGAGTCGTAGAAGGCTGGCTGGGCCCAGGGGGCGGGCTGGGGCCACGGAGGGGGCTGTGCCGGGCCGGCCACCGGGCTCGCCAGCCCTCGGGGGAAGCCTTCGGGAGGAGGGGTGACCGCGGAGTAGGGCGGGGGCGCGGGGAAGTCGGCCACCGGGGAGAAGGGGGCTGCCGGCGGGGGCGCGGCGCCCGGGAAGGGCCTGGCCGTCCTGTTGGTCGGGGGCAGCCTGTGCGCGCCGGCCGCCTCGCCCCCGCCGACGCCGTTCTGCTGCGGCACGTGGCCGCGCCCGCGGCTCACCTCGATGTAGCTTCTGCTCACGCAGCTCCGCGCGCGCAGCGCGTCGTCCTCCTGCCGGTGGGAAGAAGCCGCGGCTCCCAGGCCGTCCACGGGCGCGGCGGGCTCTCTGCGGGCCGCCCCGCCCAGCCTGTCCTCTTCCTGCTGGGCCGTGATCTGGTCCATCCTCTCCCGCCTCTTGGCAAACATGAGGGCCCCCTTGCCTGTGGTGTCCGGTAGCATCTCCATCCTGTCCCCTCTGCTCAGTTTCTTTTCAACGTCCCCCAGTCCGGAATCCCAGTCGAAGTTCACAACTCGGGTGCTGCCGTCCACGTCGGACGAGAGCTCTTCATCCACCTCCGACTCGCTGGTGCCGAGGCAGGCTCCTTCGCGGGGGTCCCCTGCGTCCTCCTCCTCCGCGTCGTCGGCCCCGGCCTCGCGCTCGAGCTGGCCGGTGCCGTAGCTGACCAGCGTGTACTTCCTGGCCCTCCGCCGGCGCTTCTTAAACATCAACACCCCCTTGGAGTTGGGGTTGGGGGCGTCTGTGAGAAGGAGGGCGATGCTCTTGCATTTAGACTTGGCTTCCTTCACTTGCTTTTCTGACAAGCTCTCACTCCTCCTGAGCCCTGGGGAAAGTAAAAACATTATACTGAGCCGGAAAGGTCAACGGAGGCACCACAGCAACTCAGAAATTGCCTTCTCTGGAGGAAAACAAAAATGTAAAAAAGTCTCCCAATTGGGTACTGAATTTTGAAGGAATGCAATTGACTTATCTTTCTTATTTCTTTTGAAATTTGTGCTTCTGTAATAATATTCTCTCTCTATAAAAGACTATACAACGCCCTGTTCCATTTGTTTTCATAAAAACATTTCTATGATTGTTGCTTAGAATGCTTGTTTCATACATTTGTTTCTCTATGAGTCTTTAACAATAAAAACTGGCTAGTAAATGCCAGTTCATAGGATACAATTAACATTTAACAGGACATGATTTAAGGACATAATATTTCCTAAAAAACAAGATAAGTTATCCTTGTACTCCCATATTTAAAAAATAAAATGTCAACACAAAACTGTTTCCGATTATCTTAAAAAGGGTGGGGTATATCTCAAGAAAATATTTAAACATTTTCTAGGTGTTTTAATGTAATATAATAAGCTATTAGGTTTTCTTCTTTTTCTTTTTTTTTTTTCACTTTTTAACCTTGACAACAGCCTCAAATCTTTCCATCCACAGCTACTGAATCAATATAAATTCAAAACACTGAATTAATCACTAAAAGTACTGAATCAACAATTAGTTATAATTCAGAATGTTATAAATGCATCATTGTGAATGAATATAAGAAACTCCAGATACAAAGTTTCTAGGCAAATTTGTAAGAGTACTGGTATTTTGGAAACTTTAATTACAGTAAGAACAGGTGCAAATCTTGAAGGAATTTAAAAATTACATGTCTTGTGACTCTTAACTGTATGCAAAAACTGATGCAGAAATTAAGTCATTTAAAATAAGAGTATGACAGTTATAAAGTAAAAATTTACATTTAACTTTAAATTCTTATTTTATCAAGAATAAATTGGTGGCAAATTTGTTTATAGCCTCCATAATTTATAATTTATAGTTAAGTATAATCATACTTTCAAGGATAATAAGTATGATTTGTAAAAAAGTTTTAATTCCTCAAAATAGTTAAATGAAAAACACAGAAACTTTTTTTTGAATGTTTTGATTGAAAATGAACTTTTTGTCACTGTAAAAACATTCAAGTAATGATTAATTTTTGACAAATAAAGTATCATCAGAAGAAATGATTTTATAATTACTTAATAAGGACATATTATACACGTTCTTATCTATCAAAGTTACAGATAGTCACTGATGATCAAATTTTGCACAGATACTTGAAAATGTGGTGATTCCTAAGTGTAATTTATTTTTCCTCGTGTTATACAACTTTTTAAATTGACAGTCACAGTTGCACAGTTGTTGCTAACTTCACTGCCAATATGTAAAGTATGTGAATGGTGTCTTAATACCCTTGTTTAATATGCTATAAATGTGAAGACGGCCTACAGATGCTTAAAGTATAAGGAATGATTAACAGCACTTGCTAACACAGCTACAAATGGTTACGCTAAAAATACGCTTCGAAAGGAATAACAATAGGTTATTCATATAGTATATTCATATACCAGTTTGAATATCCGAACGCGCTGCTCCTGCGGAGCCTGCACACACTCACGTGCCTTTGCCTGTCAGCCTTTACATCCTCAAATGAAATTTAGTTAAAAAAGAAATGAAAGAAAACAACAAAAACTCCTAGCACCTAACTTCACTTCTTATCGTTACTCTCATTTCTTTCCTCACTCTTCTGGGTAAAACAGAATACCACAAAAAGGCTTGAATTTAAATATATTTTCGTTTGGGGGACAGTGAATTATCTCCACATGGCCATGGAGACGGACTCCTGTGTCTGGAAGGTAGAGGCGCACTTTGCAGTCGAGTGAAGACCTACGAAACGGAGGGGAGCGTGTAACTGCTCAATGTGACACCTGTCCTTGTCTGTCAAACTCACTTCTGCAAGCATCATCAAGCTGCACAATGATTTTTTTTTTTCCAAAATGAGGATCTGCTTTTAATATCAGTGGCAGAGCTTGTATTTTAAAGACACCTCTTAGCAGCAGACTTGGCAGTTTTTGACATTTAAACTCATAATCCACACAACTTCAAATGTTCTCTTAGACGACTTTACCGTGAACCATTATAGCTTTCTGAAACAAGTTGAAAAGGAACATGGACAATATTATTTTCTTTAATAATTCCTGTCCCTTTAGGGATAAAAAGAAATTCATGAAAAACATTTAAATCAATGATGAAGTTCAAACTTATTGCTTCCCATTCAGAAATTGATATTCTCCACCATTTCACATTTGTTATTTTGTGCACTACATATTTTTTTTAAGAAGCTGATGAGAAACCTAAGAAAAAGATTTGAAAAAATGTCATGCAAGCAAAGCAGCAGTTAAATACCCTTGACTGCCAGGCCCCTTCTGACCGCTCAGGACCTGACCCAGGGCAGGACTTACGTGCGTGCCGGGCTCGGTGCTTGTGAGGTCTGCTGTGATCCTTTTCTGAGAGTGGATCTTCTCCCTGCTCTGTGCCTTCTGATGAGACGGCAAACGATACCAGAGAAGGAGGTGCTTCTGACTGCCCTCCTTCCACTGGAGAATCCACACACCCCTTTCCTGCCTGAAGCCTGCACCCTTCTGTCTTCTGCCTGTCAGAGCAGTCCAGGAGCACTTCCACCCGGGGCAGCCTCGCGTCTCCTGATTCACTGCCTTGGATCACTCTCAACTCTCTGCTGCTGGAGATCTGGATTATCTTACTGGACCTCACAAAAGGGTCTGCTTTCTCATGAGCAGGGACTGAATTTATGTGGACAATTCTGTCCTGTTTTAAGTTAGGGTCGGGGTCAGAAGACTTAGATTTTTCAGCTCCCAAGAGAGTTACTATGGGGCCACTAGTGTTCTTGTCTTTCTCCTGTGAAAGGGACAGTTGTACTTCGATCATTTGGGCTGGCCGCCCCACTTCTGCCTTCTCCCTTAAGATAACTTCTTCTGCCAAGAGTCCTCGTTGGGAGTCAGGCGTTTGGGAAGCCCTTTGGAAGCACAGGCGTGTTTCTTCTTTTAAGTTCTCTGTACAACCAGGACCACTTCTTTGGTCCTCAGCTAGGGGAACTCCACTCTTGACTGGGGCGATGACCAACTCTCTGTACTGGGTCTTTGTGGTTGGTTGAATCTGTAGGGTGGTACTTTCCACGTACCCCTCATGGGTGAGATGCTCGTGGTTCTCGTTTTCAGTTTCAGAGATCAAAGCTTCACTTATTCCACTGGACGGCCTGCACACAGAAAAATAATTCCAGACACTTAAATCACAATGTGTTACACCTGCCAAAGAATTTCCTGACACTTTTATGATGTCTTATACATGATATATTTCAAAATATTTCCCCCAAATGTCAACTGCAACATATTTAAAAACAGAAATTGGCAACATATTCATATTATTATTTAAAGAACTCTCAAATGAACTTTTCTTTAAAGCACAACAAAAATGTTTACAAAAGATTATGAAAACTAAATACGTCCTAAGCTCAGCTTTTATGTTTAAAAATCCCAGATTGTAGCTACATGGATGCCCTTTATCTGTAGTTATTTGGGTCTCTCCTATATGGATTTGCTTTAAAGTGACAAAGCATTCAATGTCTTATTGACTAAGTTTTGGTGAAAATCACATAAACATAGCCAGCAGCTATAGATCAATCTCAACTTACAGATAAGTCAGGTAATCCTTTTAGAGGATGTACTTTCTTGAAAGGAATGACATAGAAGCTGTTTTTTAAGCTCCAGGGAGCATGTGTTTTGTAATAAGTGGACCCCAGCCCAGTACTCTTGTGTAGAAAGAAATCCTTTCCACGCTGCAATGGATCATTAAGTCATAGAGTATTTATAATCTGAGATGTCTCCCTTTCTTCCATTTGAGCCTCCTTCTTGGAACATTTTACTTTTAGGATATCTGAAGTCGAACTATTCCTTTACCTCTCACCTAAGGAGCCCAGGGCCACACGCTACTACAGTTCTTTGACTTCGATTCATTTCCGGTTGGTTTTGCAAACAATTTGAATTTCTGAGAGGAAGCCATGTCCATTTTGGAGTTAAACAACTTCTTTCTAAAACTCTCATTTAAACTCTAAATGCTTTTAGAAGAGAATTATCCTTCACAGCATAGTTGTAGGAGATGCCTTCATTTCTTATATTTGCACTTTTTGTTTTAAAGAAACAGTAGTAGGTATCTCTGCCCCTTTCCCCCTCCCTGAAAATATACCATGACTAATGCAGGGATGGTCAGTGGAAGGCAGTGAGCCCCTACTTCTACTTTGCTCAAAGGAATTTACCTTGGAATTTATGTGGTGGTAGACTTTCACACCAATGTTCAAAATATTTATTCCCCAACTTTGCTTTTGACTGCATTTGGCAAAACCAAACTACACAAAACTTCACAATCAAACAAAATGCAGCTTTCTCTATGTAAGTAATCTGAAAAGCTTCCTGCTAGTATAGTATTTAAAAAAATTATAATATAGTATTTAAAACACATGATGATAGAAAATTAGATCATTGTTATAGAGAAAATGATAAATACACCCCGTTAAATTGAATTTAAGGGTTTCAAAGGTCAGAGAGTTTTAATTTAGGAAGACTTTAGGATGGAAATAAATTAAATCATGTTGAATTACATTAGTAACCAATTATGGAGCTGCTAAAAGGGTAGTTTCAATTCATTCCAGCCTTATAGGCTTGAATACAGACAAATGCGCTAGATAAATGTTAACATTTATTGGTAGCTGATGTAAAATGTAAATAAAAATCATAAATAAAAATCATAAAAGCATGAGAGACAGAGAAAGAGAGAAAAGCTTTATAATTAAAATACTCATTTCAGTCTATAAAGGTCAAAATTTATATGTCATAATTATATAATTGTTTACTTCTTATGCCTCATCATTTTAATAAAATTTAAGATAATTGAAACTTAAAGTTGTTGTTTTAAAATAATCTTGCCCTCTGGGCAATAGTCCAAGAAAAGTAAAACATTTGTCCTCGAGTGATAGGTGACAGCGATATGAGCGACAGAAATATTTAATTGTAGGAAACAGCGTTCAGATATTCACAGTGGTGTGGTGATGGTGGGTGATGATGTTTTTCTTGGATATGATTTTAATTTGAGATTACACTTTGAATCTCATTAATGATTTACTTTGTAAAAGGTCATAATATGAAGAGAAAATAATAATTGTTATTCCAGTTATTAAAAGCTATGTTAAACGTAGCAAAGAATTAGTTTGTTTATTTCTGAAAGTAAGTATGTCCTGGAACTGAACGTTAAACCATCTGGAACTTTCCCAGTGACAGCCTTCACAATCAAAACAAGAACTGCTAGGGATGTTCCAAACAACAAATGTGTTCCAGACACACTGGCCTCATTACATCAATAAAGATACTAAACAAATTATAAAGGGATTTCCCCCATTTTAGGCAGTGTAAAACCTTTACAAAGGATGGAAATCTTCAAATACTTCAGACAATGCAAACACTGATTATACTTGGCAATGTTTCTTTTGGGCCCATTTTAAAAGCGAATGGCAGCTTTATAAATAAGTAGAATTCTAAGGCCTTAAATATGGGATTTTGGGGGTAAATATTTAGATAAGGGATTATAATGAACAATGCCAGATTTCCTTCATTGTCACAAGATTTTGGCAATAGTGGTTTAATTCAAAATGGAATTAAACTGGTAGAGTTGTGGAAAAACCTGCAGGGCTTTGAGATTCATTTTGAGATGCCTTCTGATGTTTTCCTAAAAGCTGCTTTTTAGGAAGACTGGATTTATTATAATGCAATGGTTAGGGCTTCAGCTGCAAAATCAGTATGGACTGTACTGTGATTTGTACACTATAAAAGTACCAATACTATAGTTTTTTATTGCCATTGTTGTGGTTTTCTTTTGTTTTTATGTTTAAATTTCTTTTCTAGGTCTTAAATTTCAAAATATTAAGGAAGTACAGATGTTTTTGTAACATGGGTACCGTGTATAAAGCTTAAGTCAGGGCTTTTAGTGTGCTCATCACCAGAATAGTGCTCATTGTACCAGAAAAGTCCGTTTTTACCCCTTATCCCCTCCTCTTGGTTTCCAATGGTCTTTACATTTCTTTGTGCTCATGTGTGCCCATTGCTCCACTCCCAGTTATTGAAGAGTACATGTGGTGTTTGTTTTCCCATTCTTGAGATACTTAGGTTAAGATAATGGTCTTCAGTCCCATCCATATTGCGGCAAAAGACTTTAATTCCTTTCCATGGCTCAGTAGGACTCCATGGTACATACATGCCACGGTTTCTTAATCTACTTGTGAATCTTTACGATTGTGAACGTTTGATAAACATTCAAGTGCAGGTGTTTTTTTGATGAAATGACTTATTTTCCTTTGGGGAGATACCTAGTAGTTGGATTGTTGGATCAAATAGTAAGTCTACCTCTAGTTCTCTGAGAAATCTCCATATTGTTTTCTCTAAGGTTATACTAATTTGCAGTCCCACTAAGAGTGTGTAATCATTCCTTTCTCTCTGCAGCCAAACCAGCATCTATTGTTTCTTAACTTTTTAATAGTGGCCATTCTGACAGGGGTAAGGTAGTATCTCATTGTGGTTTTAATTTGCATTTCCCTGATGATTAGTGATGTTGAATATTTTTTCATATATTTATAGGCCACTTATTTTCTTTTGAAAATCCGCCTATGTCTTTTGTCCACTTTTTAATGTCTTTTTTTCCCTTTTGCTTTGAGGTCCTTGTAGATTCTGACCCATTCAATCATATGTATAGTTTGCAAATATTTTCACCCATTCTGTAGGTTGTAAATTTGTTCTGTTGACTATTTCCTTAGATGTATAGATTTTTCAATTTAATCTGTTGTTGCTATAATTGCCTTTGGGGTCTTAGTCATAAATACTTTGCTTAGGACAACGTTTAGAAGAGTTTTTCTTGTACTCTCTTCTAGACTTTGTATGGTTTTATGCCTTGCATCTAAGTCTTCTATCCATCTTGAATTAATTTTTGTATATTGTGAGAGATATGAGCTATGTTTCATTCTTATGCATGTGGCTATCCAGTTTTCCCAGTGTTATGTATTGAGTAGGGTTTCCTCTCACTAGTGTATGTTGTCTACATTGTCAAAGATCATCAGGTTGGTTATAGGTAGATGGTTTTATTTCTGGGTTCTCCATTCTGTTCCATTAGCCTGTGTCTCTACCTTTATACCAGTATCATGATGTTTTGGTTACTATGGTATAATCTGAAGTCAGGTAATTTGATGTCTCCAGAATTGTTCTTTTTGCTTAAGATTTCTTTGGCTGTTTGAGCTCTTTTTTGGTTCCAAATACAGCTTAGGATTTTTTTCTACATCTGTGAAATATGACATTGGTATTTTATTGGGATTGCATTGAATCTGTAATCACTTTGGGCAGTATGTACATTTTAACGATGTTGATTCTATCAATCCATGACCAATGGATGTTTTTCCATTCATCTGTGTTATCTGCAGTTTCTTTCATTAGTGGCTTATGGTTCTCCTTGTGGAGACTTTCTTCTCCTTAGTTAAGAATATACCTTCATATTTTATTTTTTTGTAGCTATTGTGAATGGTATTGCATCTTTGATTTGACTCTCAGCTTAACTGTTACAGGTATAGAAATGTACACTTCTTTGTATACATTTATTTTGTAACCTGAGACTTGGATGAATTCATTGATCAATTCTAAATGTCTTTTGCTAGAATCTTCAGGGCTTTCTAGATACAAAAGCATATTGCCAGCAAGCTGGCATCATTTGTCCTTTTCTTTCCCTATTTAAAT
The DNA here is from genome assembly GCA_963574655.1 of Perodicticus potto. Lineage (NCBI taxonomy): Eukaryota > Metazoa > Chordata > Mammalia > Primates > Lorisidae > Perodicticus > Perodicticus potto. The sequence continues at coordinate 28,264 of CAUYRH010033443.1, read as the reverse complement.
ACCCTTTATTTCTTCTTTTGCCTGATTGCTCTAGCTAGAACATCCAGTACTATGTTGAATAAAAGCGGTGAAAGTGGACACTCTTGTCTTGTTCCAGTTCTTAAGGGGAATGCTTTCAATTTCTTCCCATTTAGTATGATGTTGGCTGTGGGTTTGCAATATGTGGCTTTTATAATTTTGAGGTATGTTCCTTCTATGCTTAGTTTGTTGAGGGTTTTTTTTTTTTTATCATGGAAGGGTGCTGTATTTTATTGAATAATTTTTCTGCAGCTATTGAAATGATCATATGTTCTTTCTTTTTACTTCTGTTTACATGATGACCCACATTTATTGATCTGCACATACTTAACCACCATTACATCCATGAGATGAAACTCACTTGACTATGGTGCATTACCTTCTTGATGTGCTATTGAATTTTCTTTGACAGTATTTTGCTGAGGTCTTTTGTATCTATGTTCATAAGGGATATTGGTCTGTAGTTTTCTGTTTTTGTTATGTTCTTTCCTGGATTTGAAACCAAGGTCATATCAGCTTCATAGAATGAGTTAGGTAGGATTTCCTCCTTCTAGATATAATGGAATAATTTCTGTAGGATAGGCACCAGTTCTTTGTAGGTCTGGTAGAACCCATCTGGTCTGGGCTATTTTTTTTTTTTATTGTTGGGGGATTTTTTTTAGCACTGCTTCAATCTCACTGCTTGTTATTAATCTGTACAGGATTTCTTTTTTTTTTCTGAAGCAGAGTCTCACTTCATCACCCTTGGTGGAATGCCATGGTGGTGTCATAATTCACAGCAACCTCAAACTCTTGGACTCAAACAATCCTCTTGCCTCAACCTCCTGAGTAGCTGGGACTCAGGCACCCTCCACAATGCCTGGCTATTTTTAGAGACAGGGTCTGAACTGTTGCTTAGGCTGGTCTCAAACTCTTGAGCTCAAGCAATCCACCTGCCCTGGCCTCCCAGGATTATAGGCATGAGCCACCACTCCCAGCCTGTTCAGGATTTCTATTGCTTCTTGATTTAGGGTTGGCAGATTTTGTGATTCCAGGAATTCATCCATTTCCTCCACATTTTCTAATTTGTGTGTATAGAGGTTTGTGTAGTATTCATGGATGATATTTTTTATTTCTATATTGTCTCCTTCTCCATTTCTGATGGATCTTGAGTCTTTTCTCTTCATTAACCTATTTCTGGTTAATCTGACTAGTGTTCTATTGATTTTGTTTAACTTTTCAAAGAACTAGCATTTTGTGTCATGGATCTTTTGTATTTTTTTATTGTTGTTTCCATTCTGTTTAGTTCTTCTCTGAGTTTTGCAATTTCTTTTCTTTTACTGACTTGGGGTTTGGTTTGCTCTTGTTTTTGTAGTTCCTTGAGTGGTGGTATTAGGTTCTTACTTTGTGAGCTTCCTTTGTGATGCAGGTGTTTGAAGTTATGTACTTTCCCCTAAGGGCTGCTTTTGCTGTATCCCATAGATTTTGATAGTTTGTGTCCTTTTTGTTGTTCAGTTGAGGAATCTTTTGATTTCCATCTTAATTTTATCATTGACTTGAGGATTGTTCAGCAGCAGGTTGTGTAGTTGCCATGACTTTGTGTAGAATTAAGTGTTTCTCTTGGAATTAATTTTTAGTTTTATTCCACTATGGTCTGAAGAGATACATGGTATGATTTCAATTTTTTTTAATTTTCTGAAACTTGTTTTGTGGCCTAAGATATGATTAATCTTGGGGACTGCTCCATGTGCTGATGAGAAGAATTCAGTGTTTGGGGGTAGAACATTCTGGAAATGTTTTTGAAGATCCCATTGCTCTAGAGTCTCATTTAAATCCAATGTTTCTTTATTGATTTCTGCTTCATTGATCTGTCTAGCTCTGTCAATGGGATGTTGAAGTCATCAGAATTAATATGCTACTGTTAAATTTCTTTTTAGATCTTGTAAAATTTTTTTAATGAATCTAGGAGCTCCTCTGTTAAGTGCATACATATTTAGGATTGTTACATATTCTTGTTGAATTTCTCCTTTATTTATTATATCATTACCATCTTTGTCTGTTTTTACCATTGTTGATTTAAAGTCTATTTTATCTGATATAAGAATTGCTACACCTGCTCGCTTTTTCCATAAAGTGAATGGAATAAATGGAATGTATTTCATTTGCATGGAAAATATTTTTTCCATCCCTTTTCTGTTTAGTCCTTATGAGTTTGATGTATCTTGGAGACAGCATATACTTGGGTTGTGTCTTTTCATCCATTTGGCCCATCTAGCCTTTTATGTGTGGCATCAAGCTCATTCACATACAATGTGAACTAGCATTATGTGATACACTATTCTGTTCATCACGTTGAATCGCAACTTATTGATTTTCTTTTCTTCTTATACTATTGCTTTATATGAGTTGTGGGCTTTAACTTTCAGATATTTTTATACTGGTAGATATCTGTCATGCTATCTGCCATGTATGATACAGTTCTGAGACTGCAAGGCAGGTCTAATAGTAACAAATTCCCTTAGTGTTTGTTTGTCTGGAAAAGTCTTTATTTCTCCATCTTATGAAACTTAGTTTTGCAGGATACAAAATTCTTGGTTGGAACTTGTTTCATTTAAAAAAAATTAAAAATGGGGTCCCAATTCCTCTGACTTTTAAAGCCTCTGCTGAGAAGTCTGTTGCTAGCCTGATGGGTTTTCTTCTTTAGGTTATTTGTTGCTTTCTTCTTACTCCTTGTGGAATTTTCCCCTTCATTCTGACTTTGTCCAAGTTGATGACTACGTGTCATAGTGATGTTCTGTTTGCTGTCAAACTTTCCAGTGTTCAATGACCATCTCATATCTGAATATTTTAATATCTGGTGATTTCAGGGTAGTTTTCAATATAATAATTCCATCAGATAGGTTTTCTCTACTTTTTGCTTTTTCTTCTCCTCCCTCAGGGAAATGCATACTTTGTATATTGGATTGCTTTACATAGTCCCATATTTCTCTGAGTAGTTGTTCATTCTTCTTTATTCTTTTTCTGCATTTTTGTCTGGGTTAGTTTGAGATCCTTGTCTTCAAACTCTAAAATTCTATCTTCTGGTTGGTCTAGTTTATTGCTGAAGCTTTCTGCTGTATTTTGTAATTTTCTGAATGACTTTAATTTCTTTAAGTTGTGTTATATGTTACATTCCTTCTTATGTTGTCTGGCTCTTTAGGGAGGTTTTCATTTTTTTATTGATGTCCTAAAACTTTTTTCCTTCTCTGTGTTGGTTTTAACTTTTTCTTCAATCCCACTCATCTTATTTGCCATCCATGTTCTAAATTCCATTTCTGACATTTCAACAATTTCCTTTTGACTGGGGTCCATAGTGATCATTTGAAATGTCAAATTAGCTTGTTTTTCATATGTCCAGAGATATTGTGTTGATTTCTTCTCACTTGAAACCTCTTCTGTCAGTTCAAGGCAGGTATGTTTGCAGCATAGCTGTTCTCCTTTGCTGAAAATTCACCTACTTAATGAGAAGGAGAGGTGCCTAGATGAGGGTTTTTTGTCCTACTCTGGAAGATTAACCCAGCAAGGAGAGGGAGGTGCACTTTGTCTGTAATACAGCTAATCTGTGTTGTCCTATTCCCCTGTGATTGTCACAGTCCAATTCTATGGTGAATGATCTTTGCACAGAGTGGTGGTTTGTTTCCCAGGTTGCTATTTTTAAGCTCTTGCTGGGAGCTAGTTTAATCCCTCTCCATGGAGGCTGGGATTACAGGGGTGGCGTGGGAGTATTGGGGAGAGGAGGACTGGCCTTTAGAATCCACATTGGCTGGGCTTCCTTCTCAGGGCCTATGCTCTCCCTGGTATACCTGCTGGGCCATGATTTGGCAGCAGCTCTACTTTTTGGTGTAGACAGCCTCCCCCTCTACCAGAGTCTCTCTCTGTTGCCCTAGATAGAGTTCTGTGGCATCTGCTTAACTCATAGCAACCTCAAACTCCTGAGCTCAAGGGATCCTCCTGCCTCAGCCTCCCAGAGGATTATAGGGATGAGCCACCATACATGGCCTCATCTTCTGTAGTTTTTGACAGGTAAGTGGGGATGGTGGTATTTAGAGAGACTATACATTCACAAATGACTCACACTGATAGTGAAAAAACTTTGTTTTAATCATCTGCTTTCATCCATACCCCCAGATTGTCTTTTCTGGAGATTTTGGCAGGCAGAAATCAGGCTGCTTTTAAGTTTCTGTTGTTCTGGTTTTTCCTTCTCCTAGTATCCACTTTCAATAAAAAATATGCAGCATAATGGTTTAGTATTTAAACATTTTTAATTCATCTTGGAATCTAGGAATTATAATTGAGTGATCCTGAATTATCACAAAATCTTGATCTATCAAAGAAGTACTGATTTTCCTCAATTTACCAAACTTTCTGAGGAAGTAGTGTAAAATACCTAAGGTGTTTACCAAAGTGCTTGAAACAAAGATTTTCATCTTAATTCTCAATTAACAAGGAAATTTAGTTGAATAGAGCTGCCCATTTTTCTTTTCTTTTTTCTTTCTTTTTTTTTTGAGACAGAGTCTTACTTTGTTGCCCTTGGTAGAGTGCTGTGGTGTCATAGCTCATAGCAACCTCAAACTCTTGGGCTTAAGTGATTCTCTTGCCTCAAAGTCCCAACTAAGTAGGACTGCAGGTACCCACCACAACACCTAGCTATTTTTAGAAATGGGGTCTTGTTCTTGCTCACGCTGGCCTTGAACCTGTGTACTCAGGCAATCCACCCAGCTTGGCCTCTCAGAGTGCTAGGATTACAGGCGTGAGCCACCTTGCCCAACCAAACTGCCCATTTTCAAACACTGTGGTTTTTGTTTAACTATTCTACAAAGCACTCTTAATTCCTGTATGAATGCATTTTGTGGTAGAAGCTATAATAGTTCCCATCTCATTTCAAGAGAAAAATATGTATTTCAACAAATCTGTTGTACCTTTTAACAAGCATTTGGAGAGAGTCTGTTATGCTTTCCATGAGCTTGATGACTTCAGGGTATGTGAGGTCTGCACAAGAATTGCCATTGATAGAAACCACTTCATCACCCTCACAGAGCCCAGACCCGGAGGCTTTGCTTTGATTTCGAATCTGAGTGGAGTGAAAAAGGCATAGTTAGAATAACATAACCGGTAAAAAGCATGCCACCATCCCTGAGAAATAGAGGTAAACAGATCTGCAAACTGTAAAACCCGCCCTGATTTTTAATTTACCTATTAACATATGTAAGACTTTCCTAAACACGTTATAACTCCCCAAATATATATGCATACATACCCACACACAATTTATTATGTACCATAATGTCATATTTTAATTCACAACTTTGTAAGCAAACAGGAAAAAAGAAAGTAAATCAATGTAAAGGAACAAGAATAAAAGCAATAAAGAAGAGAGAAAAATGGGGGAAGATGTTTACATTGATTGTATATTAAGAAATTATTTCCACTATAAAATTTGACTCCACTGAGAAAGTGATGTCTGCCATTAAAGTAAATTGTAAAGTGCCCTCCCATTGCTAAGGAGATGTAGGACAAGCAGATGGTTTGAGGAGAGATCTGTACAGCTAACAGGGGTGATAAAGGCCATCTCAAAACAGTGAGGAGATCAAGGAGCCAGAATATTAGGGAATATGTTAATGAGGGCAACTGTTTGTTGAAATCAACTATTCAAGACATGGCACCAGCCAAGCATGGTACTAAGTAAACTTTAGCAAAATAGAAAGAAAAAAGATATTATTTTTCAAAAAATAAAAAATCAAAACACCCCTGCAATAAGGACCACATCATATTCTAGCACATAATGACGTGGAACAATAACATAACATGAAACTAGAAAGAACTTCAGAGCCTGGAAGAAGAGAAATTTGGAGAAGTAGAATAATGGCAGATAGTTCTCATCAACTCCTCAGTGAGGAATAGCTAAGGACTGATATTTTGTATAATTATGATTATGACAAAAGGTGTAGTGGTTGTTCACCATCTGCCTTTCTAGGCCCCTTCTCCACCCTCTCCTGTGTGTGTGATGGGTGGCATGGGAGTGTTAGGGAGAAGAGGACTGGCCTACAGAATCCACATTGGCTGGGCTTCCTTGTGTTCAGGCTCCTGCTTGGATTTGGTCAATAGGAAGCAGCAGTAGAAATCAAAGAGCAAGAAAATGAGAGGTCAGAGCCTATGCTTTCCCTGGTCCACCTGCTGGGCCATGATTTGGCAGTGGCTCTGCTCTCTGGTCTAACCAGTCTGCCCCTCTACCATTGTCTTGACTCTCGTTAGGGTCCAACAACACATATGACCAGCTAATAACAGCTTCCTGCTTTAAATCTCTGGGTTTCTGGGTGCTTCATTATCATTTGTTGCTTCCCCTACATCGATAGAGCCTGAATTACATTATCTTGGATTTCTTCTCCAGCATGCCACCTATTTCCTGCTGGGCCCCTAAGTGATGCTAAGGTGCTTAGATTTCATTTTATAATATGAACTTAATAGATAGTTCTCAATGAACTGTGCATCATGATCATACACTTTATGATTCCATTCTAGACTTTTTCCTACCAAGGGTGACCATCTCTATTAAAATATAGATTCTGAGGCAGAGAAATCAAAAGCAGGAAAGTAGCATTTTTTGAAGAACGATTTTAGAGCCAGGCTTATTTATAATTAGGCATGAAATATATTTTATTTTATCTCTAATAGCTGCCCACTAATTCCTACTAAGGCCTTAAATAATAATTAGCATGTTAACTGATGTGGGTTTAAAGTTTATATTGCCAAATGAACTTACATTTTATTTTTTATTTATTTATTTTTTATAATTTCCTTTTTTATTTTATTTTATTTTTTTGCAGCTTTTGGCCGGAGCTGAGTTTGAACCCGCCACCTCCGACATATGGGGCCGGTGCCCTACTTCTTTGAGCCACAGGCACCGCCCTGAACTTACGTTTTAAATGATACTCTTGAAAGCAAGATAATGTCTTTATGTGCTAAAGCAATGGTATCATTGAAATTTAAATTGATTCAGTTAGTTTTATTCTGGGAGGCCCACCCTCTTATTATCAAAAATCATAATCTATAGAAGGCCTTCTCCTTTCCTGAAAAATCAATTTCAATACATGTGAGGGAAAGAACATACTGATTTACTGCAAAATGTTGAACTCAAAATTCTAAGGCTATAAGGAAGCAACCAAAGCAATCAGAAAGAGAATTTTTACTTGATTTTGAAAATAGCTAGTTAACTGTTGAATATACATTGGTTTTTGTTTTGTCTTGCGTGAAATATTTAAAATGAAGGGTCACAAAAGAGTTGGTAATAAGTCAAGGATAAAAAGATAATCCAACAATGAGCATTTATGTTAGGCTTAGAGTTATTAATATTTTATTCACTGAAATATATTCATAAGAAAAGATTAGGTATATACTAAAGCATATTTTTGAGGCATCATGTCATTCATTCAATGGAGTCAGATGTGCTAGAATCCAAACAGAAAATTTATCCTTTGGAGGACCAAGGAAGTTTTATGTTGATAAAATAGATGTAGCATGACATTTCCTACCCACCAAGGTACAACCTTACATGAAGTTTCCCTTTATCATCAATAAGTTCTCTGAGAGTTACACTAGGTTTGCAGAACAATGTGGAAAAACTGGTTCTTTGAAAATAAATAAATTCCCAACTTAACAGTGCCATCATCCAAACTTGTGTTGCTTGACAGGAAAAGTGCAGTTCATCATTATGCTTGTCATGGCACCCAAGTAAGCCAAGCATCCTGGTAAGAGTCCTTCCTTCCAAGCGTACATGCTGAGGTCAACATTCAGAATCAACTGCAATGATTGTGTTTTGCTGACCTTTTACCTTGGCTGAACAGGAAATATTTTTCCTCCAAGAACCTTGTTAAATATGGTGCTATTTTCCTTGTCCCAAATGTTTTTCTGAAGGACAATTTTTTTCCACTTTTCATAGAACTATTAAACCAAATAAAGTTGGCACAACCTCTTATGCCCAAGCATATCCTTTGCAATCTCCAACTTCATCAACGCAGTTTTCTTCCCAGTAGTATTAAGAGGGATAAACGTGTATCAGTGTACATGAGATCCTTACTTTATATTGTGTACATTACATACTCATATTTTTATAATTGTATAATTGTGCATTACTATATACACATATCTGAGTAAAAATTTTTATATTTGTAAAAATGAAATACACTGTCAACAGGAAGACTGAGTTTGGGAGTGTGGGCATGCAAATCATTAGTATTGATACCAATTCTCGATCAGTGAATTTATCAACCAGTCTCCTTGGGCCATTAGTCTTGCATTCATAAAATACAGGTACTAGTGGGAAAGAGAATCAGCTCTGAAGGGATAAGACCTGGGTTCCAACTGTGTGGCTTCGATGTCCACTAGCTGTCTAAACTTACATGAGTTACTCCAAGCTTTAGCTAAAGTAGAAAATGGGTCTAATAAATTTGTCTAGTTAATAAAGATGAGAAATAATGCTAGTAAAGTTTTGAGATGTACATCAGCTCAAAGAAGTGCCCCAGAAGGGATTCGTGGATACGAGTGTGTTGGCTGTCTGTACACACACACACATACACACAGGGAACATGCCAAATGCAAATAAAAGCTATAAAAATACTGGTGTTTAGTCTATAAGATATTTGAAAACATCTGCATTTATTTCCCAATTTATCCAGATATTTGGCTTTATCTCATTATGATATAATATTTTGCCCCTCTTTTCCTCAGTTAATACACATTTCATAACTGAAAGGTAGAAGAAAAGCTGGTTTATTATGCTTCCCAGCACGAATAGTAATACAAATAACTAAATATTAGTGGCTTGTTTTTACTGAGCATTTGCTAGGCCAAGTCTTTTATATCCTCACATCATTTATACCTACAAAATCTCTGGGAAGTATAAATGTGCTTCCTCTTGTACATGTACAGGTGGACTGCGCCTATATTCATCTTATAGATAAGAAAAGGAAGGATCAGAGAAGTTAGGCACTTTGTCTAAAATCACACAGCTAGGACCAGAACTTGAACCCAGGGAATCCAGAACTTGTGTTTTTAACCATTACACAAATTGCCTTTATAATAATCAATCTGAATTCTCTACCACAAGCCCTTGAGTGAAGGGAGGAAAGTGAGAGGGGAGTACAAATGTGGTGTAACAGCAGCAGGCTGGGTGGTGAGCACAAACTGGAGGAAATGAAAGAGACTGGGCAGAGGTGAGAAAAGTTTGCCTGGTTTGTCCACACACTAGTGACTGGGGGAAGGCAGGTTTTGTTTTGCTTTCTTTTTCTTCTTACTTTTTCATTATTTAGAAGATGTCTATAAATATTCTTAAATAGTACAACTCAATGTGTCACAAATTCAACATTACCTTTTGCAAATTGTGATTTGATGTAACACACCTACGTGAGTACGCAGTATGATTCCCCTCCTTTAAGCACAAGCCTTCGAAGACTTCATTCCACTCCCGATACATTAGACCATGAAAGAGTTCCTGTCCAAACACTGCATTCCCTCTCTGTGTTTCCCAGTTGAATCGGACCACATCACTCAGAGATACCGTCAATATAAAACATGCACCGAACATAGGACCATGTCCCATTGCTTACCACTTCTTGATCTATGCCAGGAAAGATTTATTTACTACAACCAAAGGAAAATGGAAAGTTAAGACTTCTCTAGAAAATTTAATATTATTTACATTTCATAGATAATCTGAGAAGAGTTTCAGCTTTACTAATTGAGTTTTGCAAAATGAAAACAGCTCCTTTTACTCTTCTGTTATTACCTCTTCATTTCTTAGTTTTTCAGGACTAACTAGAAAGTAGCCATCAGATTCAAATGTTCACAAATATTATACTTAAGCTGTTTTTGTGTTGTGTTTACAGCATTTATGTCAGCTTATTGCCAGTCGAACTAAATTAGGGGATGCATTTTCACGTACAACTCATTGGTAAATCCTCTTAGAAAAGGTCAGAGTAAGTGTTAGAAACAAGGCAATCTCTTCCTTAAATTTCATTATGACAAGCTACTGAAATGTATGAAAAAGAGAAAAACTTAGGACAAATCTAGCTTGTCACATGTGGGTCTATTTGCAGTGCCTGCTATGAACTCTCACGGACCTGACAGTAAAAGAGGGTAAAAGAGATGATCTCAGGCAACAATGGAAGTTTCAGAGATTTTTTCTCAGAAACTATCAAGTAGTCTATGAAATATTGGCTCTTTCTGAAGCTTCAGCTTCCTCAACTTTCTATTTCAGGCACTTGGCAAAACCGCCTCCTGCCTGGAAGAGATTTAATAAGCATTCTTAAATCCCAGCAGGCTCTCCAACCAAAGGCTCAGTGGCTCTGCATTCTCCAGCTGATGCCCATGAAGTGGTCAAAATGGTCACTGGAAACACAGCAAGAGAAAAGAGGACTGTTGCTAAAGTCTCAGAAACAAGTAATAATTCCACTTTGATAGGGCTTGCTTTCCAGATCCTGAACACCAGCCCTAGCCCCTGATGGGCAGTTTCTTAGGACCAAAGCTGAGTTCACAAGTTGTTGGGAATTCTTGTTTACAGTGGCACAACATTTCTGGAAATCAACAGCGAATAGTGATATGACATTTTCAGAATGAAAAGGGGAAAAAAAAACAAAAACAAACAACAACAAGGACTGGAATACAATGGAATAAAAACAATAACTTAAGTAGATTCTTTATTGGGAGCAAAAGCATCCTGAAAAGTGCAGAAATTCAAATAGTAAAATGGAAAAAAAGACTTCAGAAATATCTAGAAATGAGATAGATAAATAAGAAATATTACTAATAATGGAATAATCAACTGCCACTGGGGAAGACAAAAACTTTGATTGTATTGTTCAGGTTCTGTCCTAAGCTCTTTCTTGTGTATCTTGTGTATGGCAGAGGCTGAAAAGATAAAATAACATTTCTCAGACTCTCCTTCAGGTAGGGTTACAGGGGTGAAAGAGCACCAACACAGCAGGTGCACCTCCAAGGAACTTGTAATTGGACTTGAAACAAGCAGAGAGAGAGAGCAGACATGAGGCATCCATGTTGCTGGTGCAGATCTGGTTGATGATTTTACTCTGGATTTAGCAGTTCTGTGGGCAGCTTCTTAATCCAAGATCACAGCTAAAGTATGCAGCCCTGCACACAGAGGGGGGTCCAATGGCTTCCTGACTCCCTAGCTTCCTGATTGTGGCAAATGTTGCCAACCCCTTAGGGAGCCAGTTCTGTAACATGGTTTGAAGCCATTGCTGGAGACTTGCTGCTCCCCAAGTCTGCCCTTCCAGATCTTTTTTTTTTTTTTTTTTTTAAATAGATAAGAGTCTTACTCTGTCACCTGGGGTAGAGTGCCGAGGTGTCATCGTTCACAGCCCTCAAACTCTTGGCCTTGGCAGTGCCTCCAACCTCAGCCTCTCAAGTAACTGGGACCACATGTGCTAGCCACATTCTCAGCAACTTTTTTTAGTAGAGATGGGGTCTGGTTCTGGGTCAGGCTGGTCTCAAACTCCTGAGCTCACTCAATCCATCTGCCTCAGCCTCCCAGAGTGCTAGAATTACAGGAGTGAGCCACTGCAACCGGCTTCCTTCCAGATCTTTCAAACACAGATATGATTTAATAAAAAAGAAAAAAAAAAAAAAGAGCAAAATAGAGTTAAAAAAAAAAAAAATAAAGTCTAACTTACCAGATCTTTCAAACAATTCTATAAGCTACTATTACATTGCTTTCTGGCTAAAATAACTAAAGAGATTTTTTTATTTTCTGCAAATGAACCTTGAACTGATAAAGAAAGGTAGAATCAAGAAGGTAAAAGAGGAGGGTTACTTAACAGTTATATGTCACTTAATAATGAGAAATACATCATTAGGAGATTTTGTCATTGTGCGAATATCATAGAGTGCATTCATACTAACCTAGAGGAACACCACAGATGATCCAGCCTGCTACACACTTAGACTACATGATATATATAGCCTATTGCTCCTAGGCCACACCTGCATAGCATGTTACTATGCTGATTACTACAGGCAACTGCAACACAGTGGTAAGTATTGGTGTATCTAAACAGAAAATGCAATGCATTGCACTGTGATGTAATGACAGCAAGAAGTCACACTTATTCTACACTTAGTACCTAAAGTCAAGCTCAATAGCCTATTCTCATGTTGGGTTTTTGTTTGAAGATTATGGGCCTTCCCGCTCTTGTCACCAAAATAGGTCCAAATACTAGATAAAAAGCTTCCTTTTTGCATGATTTGTCTTTACTCTTATGGACCAAGTCACCATAAAAGTAAAAAGCATTCCTAGTAGTAACCTTGGAAAATTCCCAGGAAAATAACAGTCTTTGACAGGAATGAGGGCTCCAATCCACGGGGCCACATTCTTAAGAATCTGCATACCAGTGTAATCCTGAAGGAGGAAACCATGCCACAATGTCCCTGCTATGAGCTGTTCTAAAGCAGCCAAATGATGCTGGAAAACTAGCAAGGACAAATATGGAATGGTATTCTCCGCTGTCCTTCTTTCCTGAGAATATAAACACCCTAGCTCTTTCAGAAAAAACACTGATGGACCAAAGCCTATGTAGGACATGTTGACTTTTTACTGTTGGATTAAATTATGAAAGATTGCACAGAAGTTTTTGAACTACAGGCAGATTTTCTTTTCCCACAAATATTTACACATAATATGAAAAAAATACTTTTTTAAAGAACTCATAGGAAAAGCACGTGTAAAATCTAAAATAAGATAAACAAGTGGTCTCTCATCAGGATTATTAAGAAAAGAGCAGAATGAGAACTCACTATTTGAGTTTCCCAAATTTCTGTTTATTTTTATTAACTGGACATACAACTTTTAACTAAGTAATTCTTATGCTCATAAGAATTTGCTTACCAACCAGGCATGGTGGTTCACTCTGGGAGGCTGAGGTGGGTGGATCACCTGAGGTAGGATTTGAGACCAGCCAAGCAAGAGCAAGACCCCATGCCTACTAAAAATAGCCAGGTGTTACGGTGGGCACCTGTGGTCCCAGCTAATTGGGAGGCTGAGGCAAGAGGCTCCCTTGAACCCAGGAGTTTGAGGTTGCTGTGAGCTATGATCCCACAGCACTCTGAGATTCTGTCTCAAAAAAATAAAAAGAAAAAGAAAACAAAACAAAAAAAAGGAAAGAAAATAGTGACTAATTCTCACATAAATTGGGTCCAATTTTGACCAAAGTACATTACTTAAATATTAATTTTAATTCAACTTTTCAATATGTTGTTTTGGAGATTGCATCCTCATTTATAAGTGAAATATGTTTGTAATTTCCCTTTATAACAATATATTTTCTCCAATTTCAATATCAGGTGTATCCAGATCAAGTAGAAAGATTTTGAAATATTTCTTCTTTTTCTATTGTCTATAAGAATTGGCATGATCCGGTTTTTGAAACTATCTTTTACTTTTATTTATATAATATTAGTTGTCTATTGTTTTGTGACTTTGGAAAAAAAATAAGAAGTTAACTGATGACTTCATACTGAGCTTCAGAGTTAAAGCATTCTGTAATAAACATACTCTTATTTGACAATGTGAACGTTACTTTCTTTGCATTATTATTATAAATATTGCTTAATATTTTGATGCAGTAATCGTCTGTTTTGTTTTCTGAATGTATTTATTTTCGTTCATTCTTTATGAGGTTTTTGTTTCTAGTCCTTATCTTAAACAATGTTATTGTTATTAAATTTTAAGCTTTTTTAATTCTAATTCTGTGAAGGGAAAAAGTGGAAACCTAATAAACACATGTATATGCAAAAAAAAAGAAGAAAAAGAAGAAGAATTTGATAACCTAAAGAACCTATTAAGCAAGATCTGAACTTTCTTTTGAGTTGTCAAAATACAGTAAGAAATAAAGTTCCCTAAAACTTCTGTACATTCATTGGAAGTGTCTGGATCCTTTCCTTCGTCTATTTGATCAATTTTACACATTTCTAGTAACTTTTGCTGTTTGGTTTACCGAAAATTACAAATGGGGAGACAAACATGCATCCTGTATAAAAGAAGATGATAAAATTAATACTAACACTAAAGTTAAATGATAAAAGCCCCAGATGAAAAACACAGGAAAATCTTCACCACCACCACGAGACTCAGAACGCCGGGCCTCGGAGTGAAGGTTTTGTAGGACCGAAGGCCTCTGCTGCACTTGAGCAAAATAACATCCTAAGTCATTTGAAATGTTTAAATCATTTTGGCAAACCAATTAATGCAGAAAACCACGTGAAAACGCCTTTGAAAAAGTACATCCCAAATAGCTAAAGTAGAAGTTTTGATGTCTCAAAATATAATTGGCTCCGAGGTATGGCCACATTAATAAAGGAAGAGAAATGGATCAGAATTTGTAACTAAAGTTCTTAGATACTATGCTTGTACTGGTATTTTTACCAAAATTTTTTCGTTTCAGACCTGATTATGTCTCATATACAATATGTTATGTATCTGGAATGCCCCTTTTGTCCATAGCTCTAGATCTCTGAAGTTTTCTTGTATTTGACTAAAGTAGAAGAAGTAGTTCATTTTTTCCCAATTTGTTTATAAATAAAACTGTAGATAAAAAGATATACATCAAATTTTCTCCAAATGACAAGAATGCAACCTTTTAAAAACGTATGTAAGTTCTATTATTTCGCTCTGGACTGGAGTTCAAAAAATTATTTTGCTATAGGATTGGAGTGTCTGTAGGTCAAAAACTTCCTATTAGTAAAGTGGAGATTTTTTCTTTCTTTCTTTCTTTCTTTCTTTCTTTCTTTTTTTTTTTTTTAAAGAGTCCACTTTAAAGTGAGACTCCGTCTCACTTTGTCACCCTTGGTAGAGTGCTGTGCCATCACAGCTCACAACAACCTCCGGCTTTTGGGCTTAGGCGATTCTCTTGCCTCAGCCTCCCAAATAGCTGGGACTACAGGCATCCACCGCAACACCCAGCTATTTTTTGTAGCAGTTTGGCCGGGGCCAAGTTCAAACCCACCACCTTCGGTATATGGAGACAGCGCCCTACCCACTGAGCCACAGGCGCCGCCCCGGAGATCTTTTCTTAATTCTGGCACTATACTCAGGTGACCTTAAGGAAGATATTTAAATTCTCAAGAGATTCATTTTCCACATCTGGAGAATGAAGGACTTCCATCCAGTTCCCTACTTCTATGCTTTTTAAAACTATAATGTAATGTATACATACATACAAATGCATATATAAAGTATAAGATATATTGTGGGGCTTCCATGTTGGAAAGACTCACATACAATTGTTACTGAGGTTTTAAATAGAGAAGTGTCAACCAACAGATTTATAAACATTTTGCATAGTTTTAATCCAAAAAAGTCAAGTTGATTACACTGAACATTTACCATAGTAGGGAATTGGGGCAAAAGATAATGCCAAAAATGTTCTCACATAATTGGGATAATTGCCACCACTCCAGCAGGACATACTAAAGAGGTTTGGCTGCCAAAAAAAGTAGCAAAATGGCTGATGCAGGGGCCCAGAGAACTTGATCATTTCAGAAACACTGTATCCTTTGAGGGGCTGGTTTAAATAACTCTGGAAGCTTTACTTAGCTAGAATTTTATTTAGGCCCTCATCAGGATTTAAGAGCATGTGGCCTCATGCAGCAATTCTCAAATATTTTTGTTTTAAGAATCATTCATCCTCTTAAAAATGATTGAGGAGTTTAAAAATATTTTGTTGTATAGCTTCTATCTATGGATATTTACTATATTAGAAACTAAAAATGAGAAAATTTAAATTTTTGTACATTATTAAATTTAAAGTAATAATAAACCCACTGCATACTAATGTAAACAATATGCTTTTATAAAAAATAACCACATTTTCAAAGACAGAGATAATTTAGTGAGAACAGTGGCATTATTTTTCATTTCTGGAATTCCCTGTAATGTCTGAGCTTAATAGAAGACAGCTAGATTCCCATCTGAGTTTCTGCATTCAATCTGTTGTGATGTATTGATTGAAAGATATGGTGAAAATTCAGTCTCACACAGATACATAGTTAGAAAAGTTACTTTAAGAGCTTTTATGAGCTAATTTGGGATATCCTTCTTTGATATTACACTAAAGTCATAGAATCAGAAACCACAGCAGTGAAC
The DNA here is from genome assembly GCA_963574655.1 of Perodicticus potto. Lineage (NCBI taxonomy): Eukaryota > Metazoa > Chordata > Mammalia > Primates > Lorisidae > Perodicticus > Perodicticus potto. The sequence goes on along the minus strand of CAUYRH010033443.1, from coordinate 12,078 downwards.
TTTTCATACTATTACATTAGCCTCTATTGGTTTATTTTGCATTTTAAACATATCTTTTACGTATTTGTGATTTTGTTGCATCCATCATTTGGAAAATGTCAAGTCACAGAATTATGCAGATCTTCCAAATGTTGACACATTTTGTTATGTAATATTCAAAAATTACACTTATTAACATCACCAATGATCTCATTAAAGGAGTCCTTAAGTATCAGGGAGCTGTCAAATCCAGAGTGACAAATGAGAGTTTCTCAAAATTCTAATTTTCCCTTGAAAGCTCAGATATTGTTACTTGTTTTCCTTGAAGTGACAGACTTGCTTATTCATTTTCTAGAAAATGTCTATTGAATATCCAAGTTTGAATAACCGTGTTTTGTCAGTCATCCACATAAAAATGATGTTCCATGAAAAAAAATCTAGTTCACCTTGCAATTCAAACATTTTTGTACAAATGCTTCCTTGAGATAAAGATTACAGTTCAGTGTTTAGCCAAAGTTCTTTATATATACTTTTCATTTTGTCACAAAGAATATTAAAAAGAGAGGCACTTGAGATTTAATAAAATTCAAACTTTTACTGCTTCATCAAGGACATCCTTATAGGAAACTGGCATAGTATTTTTAAGTCAAAAGCATGAGTGAGGAACACAGTGGGTCCTCGTACAGTGAGTACAGTGAGGTGTCACTACCGTGAATGCTAATCCGCCATTGCTTTTGCACCTTCAATGCAAACGTTGACTTGGCAAAAAAGACAAGTAATGTCTTAATATGATTATAAAAATCATATCATCATTTTGTTCTGAAAGCATCTAGAACACCCAGGTCTGAAGACCACACTTGGAGAATAACTGCTGTCAGGGGATGAGCATTCTACTAGGTCAGAATTCCTGGCTTCTGGGGTATCTGAGCTGGAGAGGAGGAAGCCCCACCGAAGGCAGACAAAGCAAGCAGAAGTGAGGTCTGCCCCAGGAGGAAAGGCTGACAGAACTGGGGAAAGACTTCTTTAATAACTGTGCGCTGAGAGAGCAGCCCCAAACCAACCCTGAATCCGGACTAAAGATCACGCTGGTGATGGAGTTGGAGGGTGGATAGAGGGGCAAATAGTTTCAGCGCAGAGCTGGAGCTTCAGGTCCTTGGTGGGGAGGAGAACAGAAGGGAGAAGAAACTCATGGTTGGGCTGCTTTGGAAATAGCTCCCATTTGGTTTCCAAGCCACTGGCTACTTAAAATTCCCTGAGAGCTGAGACTGCAGCACAAAGATCTTTGTATGTCCTACAACCCAAAATGTGTCTTGTGCATAGCAGACCTACAGCAAACATGGGCTGAATAAATGATAATATGAGAAAACGGAATATTACCCAAAGGGCTGTCTCAACTCTCCTCAGTACCTGGGCCAACAGGCACTCCTAGACTTACTGCTTTCTGTCTATTCTTCCTTCATAGTCTCCTTTGGGTACGAGATTATTACTAAGATATCACAATAAACAGGGAATTCCTAATGCATCTGTAGAAGAGAATTGCTCCTTTGGAACACAGAACATCAGAGACAACTAAGTCTCCGCCAGCAGAGGCAGCAGTCCCGCCATGACTCAGGAAGCAACTCCGCAGCTGCCTCTGCCACTCACTCGATTTCACCATCAGTTCTCTGGCCCCATGAGAGGTGGAGTCACAAGACAATCAGTAAAACTTAAAAATGATCACTATGTATGGGCTTGGTTGCAATTTCACGGAGATAAGCACATGCGTGGAAGCAGAGCAAGGGCGGGCCGAGCCCCACGCACAGGTGCTGCTGAGCCTCCCATGTCCTCTGCTCCTGCAGGCCCACGGGAGCTGAGCTGGGCTATGCCAGTGATTTCTAAATCCTGGACTTAATAAGAAGGGAAACCAGGGCCATGCCAAGTGCTTCTGTGCCCATGTAAGTGTTTTGTTGATGCCTTTTAGAGCCAGGCCTGTTCCCTGCTGTGACTGACTAATAGTTCTCCTATTTATTTCTGATTGAGGAGAGCCTGAATGAATGTCATCATCTTACCAAAAGATCCTGGGCCACAACTAGCCAAGGAGAAAGCCTTGCAAAGGCGGGCAAGAGCCCTCAGCTCGCCTCTTTCTTCACTCAGCCAAAGGTCTGTGCTGAATTTACATAAGGACAGGGAGTTGTCGCATGAGGATTTGCTTACACTACCTCATTTGATTAATTAGCTTAGTAAGTAACTATACTACATGTTAACTGATCGTCTTCTACAGGACACAGTGCTATGGGCTCTGAAATGCACTAATGAATAATGCCCTCAAGAGTCTTACCTTCTAAGATCTTAGCAAAATGAAGATAAGAAAGAAGATCTTTGGAACCCAAGATGATAACCTATGATTAAAGTAAACACAGAACGCAATGAGAGCATATAAGACAGCCACAGCAGGCAAGGCTTCTTGAAGGAGATATCTCCTAAAATGCAAATCAATGTGAGCCCCGTGAGGAGGGACAGGGGAAGTTACAAAGCCAAAGGCTACAGCCAAGCCCATAGTGAACGGCCCAGCCGGGCTTCGTGGCTGAACTATCTTTGCAACACAATGCTGCCTCCCACAAATCTAGTATCTATCAGAGTGCTCAAAACAAACCGCGTGGCTGAGTTGACAGGTGTAACCCTACAAAATGGCCAGAGCAGAGGTTCTCAACCTGTGGGTCGCGACCCCTTTGTGACAATGAAAACATATCGTGGTATTAGGAAGGCTGAGAACCACTGGGCTAGAGGAAAAAGCCATCCTTGCTACTCAAAGTGAGGTCACAGACCACTGGCAGTGGAATCACCTGGAGGCTAGAAGGACTTGCACTCTCTGTCCCCAACCCTGATTAGCAAATCAACAACTGTATTTTAACAAGACCCTCGAGCTATTCACATGCACAATACGGGTGGAGACTATCCCACTCTAAGGGCCCATAAAGCACTCATAGCCTTCTAGGACAGTGGTTTATGAATTTGGGTGACAATCAGATTGTCCTGGAGAGGACTTTCAAAATGCACCAATCCAGTTTTATTACCCTGTCCTCTGTGAAAGCCGATTTTCAGAAGCTGGAGTCTGGGCATCTGCATTTTTAATGAGCTTCCCCAGGTGATTCTGGGGTCTGTTATTAGACATGATACAGTTATTATTTCATGTAAAATGCTTTTGGAAAATATATTGGGGGCCAGCCAAGAGTGTGTGTGTGTGTGTGTGAGAGAGAGAGAGAGAGAGAGAGAGAGAGAGAGAGAGAGAGAGAGAGAGAGAGAGAGAAGACAAATCTTCATGGAATGACTAACTTTCCTCCAAGGAACCATATTATTAACTCCATTGAGCTTCGAATAATCATCCTTCTCAAGGAGACTAGAAATTGATTCTATGACCTTTTTTCAAAGTTTTCTTACATGTCCTGTCATTTTAACTATATGACCTTTGTTGTTTTGGAAGCAAAGATGTTACAACCCACTTCTGGGGTTAGAAGTGGCACACAGTATAAGCTAGCGCCTTGCTGCAGACGGACAGCCTAGGGGAAAACCAATAACCTAAATATCATCCCAAGAAGGATCATGTATGCAAATAGCTAGCTCTTCAAAAGTATTTTGTATATCCTCCAGCCAAACAAAAAGCTCTAAGTACCATCTGGTAACACCTATGCTAGATGGATAAGGCAAAAATAATAACACATTTAAATTCTGATTTATTCCAACGATACTTTTTATTTATTTTCTACCTGATTACAAAATTTTCCATGCTGAAGACAACCATGTTCTTTTCATTTGAAACCAAATACAATGAAATTTCAATTTCCTCTCTATTAATATGTAAACGCAAAGCAAAGAAATGGAATTACCAAAATAAAAAATGATCTCTGCATTAATTAATTTAGTTATAAATAATACATCTTCTAATGTTTGAAGGAAATAGAGCAATTAAATGACACATAAATATACTAAAGTATTTTAATGAGTCAAAGTTCACTGTAAAAACGTTTTACTTAACCCAAGCAAATTCTACATAATCCAATAAGCATTACATTTTTAAAGGAAAAAAATATTAATTTCTTGAGATGAACTTTTACGATTTTAAAAATTGTTTGCAAAAACAAGTTTTCTAACAAAGTCTCTTCCTCTTGCTAGAAAACAATTCAGATTTAAATGAAAACATTAAATACTGTTTTTCGAATGAAGGTTTTGGCATCCTTCTTTCACCATAACACATCATAACCTCTGTGACCGTTTCATCTCATTTGTATTCGCTAAGACTTTTCATTCAAAGCTTGCCTTAATGAGAAATAAAAAACCCGAGCAACTTAAACCAATGTGTTTGTAAGTTTCTGCAGCTCGTTTCACCTCAGTTTGGAAGGCATTTATTCACCCACAGCAGGGAGTGTTCTAGACTTGCCTTTCCCAGGCTAGACCCAGGAAGAACCTGGCATATTTACCAAGACTTTCACCTTACAAGGCTGGTTGTATGACATGATTCAATAATCACCAAGTCTCCAGTTAGAGGGGCACTAAACCCATCAGGAATGACCTACCCAACAACAATTACATATGAAGCACCTGTTCTGGGTAAGGTATGGTATTATGAAATCTAGGAAGAGGAATATGAGGGAGTTCCTGAACAAAGCCTCTTAGAAACGGAGAACCGTTGCATTCTATGTTGCAAAATTTAGTCTCATGTTTGTGTTTCATTTATTTGTCTGTATTCCCTTTCTTTCCACTCTGGAAAATAGTAATGTATCTTGAAAACTCCTCCTAAGTCTCCATCTATGATCCATCCCACAGATCCCTTTAGGAACCCATTTCTATTTGGCATGCTAATATCCCTTAAAACAAAGTATACACAGCAAAACTGTGAGATGACATCGTGAAATGTGTTTAAGTCAGGTGTGCTGTCTGTCCCCCAGTAGCAGTGGCAGGAAAAAAATCGAAATCCATATTACAATAGGAAGGGGTGTGATTGGAGGAAATATGGAGTGACACTCCTGACACTGAGAGCTGAGACAGAAACATGAAGACCGAGCCCGGAGGGGCCTGACACTGGCGTCCCCAGTGAGTGCACTGCAAACAGTTCTGAAGAGTGGAGCTGTTTGCTAATAAATGCTGAACAGAACACTATGAGAACGAGATGCTGATTTACACCATACACATATGACTTAAGGCATGTTAATCTGAGCACTTTATTTAGTCTCTATTGATCAACTGTAAAGTCAAACTCTTGAGTAAAATTATATTGTTTTATGTTTTTGAACACTTTAGGATGATCTTTTGCTCCTATGCTCTCCATGTTTTTAAGTTAGTGGTAAGATGAACTGAGGTTTACATAACTCCCAAAGGAACGTGCTGATTGTTTATTTCTTTATTTTCCCTGTGTGTGGTAATACTTCTAATAGCTCATTTTTATAACAGCCAGCCTCAGTGACTCATGCCTATAATCTCAGCACTTTGAAAGGCTGAGGCAGGAGAACTGCTTGAAGCCAGGAGTTCAAGAAAAGCCTGGGCAATAAGCAAGACCCCATATCCACAAAATGTGAAAAAAGAAAAAGAATAGATGAGCTGGATGTGGCAGCAGGTGCCTGTAGTCCTAGCTACTCAAGGAGGCTGAGGTGGGAGACCACTTGAGCCCAGGCATTCAAGGTTGCAACAAGCTATGATCATGCCACTGCACTCCAGCTTGGGCAATAAAGCAAGACCCTGTCTAAACAAATAAATAAATAAATGTTAGTGGTGGGATAGACAGTATGTATTCTTATGTGTTTTTTTTTCTGCTGTAGGAATTTTCTGCCTCCTCTTCATTCGTGTGTGTGTGTGTGTGTGTGTGTGTGTGTGTGTAAGAAAGAGTGTCAAGAGAAATGTTTATGAGCCTCTTGACATCTGAAACTATGTCTCTCAACCTGGAACGCAGAACCATGTATGCTGCCTAATATGATTTCCATCTTAGAAGCCCCTAAATGCATGAAAAGCAATAGTAAAATAGGGAAGCAATGAGGCAAGAAACTAAGTGGACACGAAAAATGTGAGGTAACTTAGGACAGCCACAAAAATTGTTACAAGCATAAAATATAGAAAAATTTGGTTACTAATCAATGTGGATTGAGAGATAAATTGTAGTGAGTGAAACCATGTCTGCATGTTGCAAGCTCCTGGCTATAGCAGATGCCTTGTGCTCTCACAGCTAAATGGGAAAGCTGTTAACATAATGGAGCAGCCAGTACCAATTGTATCTGTACTAAAAATGAGCTATTACACGTATTGCCATGCACAAAGGAAATAAAGAAATGAACAATCAGCATGCTCCTTTGGGGGTTACATAAACCTCAATTCATTATTGTATACACTAGTGTTGCTTACCAATATTAATAGTCCTTGGTTAAGTTTTCCCCTTTGGTATTAACATCCTTTTTGATGGTATAAATACTACAAATAGTGAAGCTGTCATATTATTGTTCCTAAAATGCATTCCTTTATTTTCTTAATAATGAGGCTGTAGTTTATATACCCTAAGAAGTTGACAGTAACATGATTTCTCTCAGTAAGGCCCAGAGCTTCGATGAGCACTCCTGGTGTTTACAGCCAGACAAGTAGTCCATGGGTTTCAAACATTAAAGCTTTCTCTGTAGCCAGAAGACTCTTTGATGTTTGCATCATTGAATTCTAATTCACCAAAAATACTTTGTGTTCTAATAAAAGAGCCAGTAAATGAATTGTCCATTTCTGTCTCTGATAGTGTTAGTTGTGTTTTCTTTTTCTTGAATACACTGATTCCCTCTTGAACAATATGGACACACAGTGGCCCAATAACTTTTTTAAATGATGTTATAATTTGTACAGCATAATGTAGCTATTGAATGCTTCAAGTGCATGTAAATGTTTCCTCGATGACTATTAATGCTATTTTAAAACCATCATTTAGTTGTTCTCAGCAACTAATCACACCTATTGTTTTCCAAAGGTAGATATTACTTGCCATTTTACAACATTCTTCAGTTATATGGTAATTTTGAACAATTTCTATAAATAGGCAGACCTAAGAACACTGAATCCTAAGTCTGAAAACAGAAAGCCAAGAAAACCACACAATATTCTCTGCAGAATTCCCTAAAGACTGGGGAATTTGTGTCAATAGTTACCTTTGGAAGTCAGGGTGAGAGTAGGGTTGAACGTGGGAAGGCCAGTTGAAAGCCTGTTTAAGAAAACATTAGAACTTTTCAATACCATTTCCTCTTCCCCACAGCCAAGAAAATATCGTTATTCACCCTATAGAATGGCACAGGTGAGGGTGTGTGTACCAAATGGTAAATGGGAGCTGAAGTGAAAGGCTAACCACTGGATCTTGGGACCCCACCCATCCGAGCCCTCTCCTGCCTGCACACCCAGACCTTGTACAGCTGTACTTTACACTCTTCACAAAGGAGACTGGAAGATTCTGATTAGCTAGTCAATAAAAATGGTGACATTAGGGTTTCACCAACAAATGGCCCAGTCTGATCACCCTAAGGTGAGCAGACAGCCAGGGAAATCAGTCTTCTAGGCCTGGCACCGTAGCTCAGTAAGTAGGGCGCCGGCCACATACACTGCGGCTGGTGGGTTCGAGCCAGACATAGGCCTGCTGACAATGACAACTGCAACAAAAATATCGCTGGGCGTTGTGGCAGGTACCTGTAGTCCCAGCGACTGGGGAGGCTGAGGCAAGAGAATCACTTGAGCCCAAGAGTTTAAGGTTGCTGTGAGCCATGATACCACAGCACTCTACAGAGGATGACATAGTGAGACTGTCTAAAGAAAAGGAAGGAAGGAAGGAAGGGAGGGAGGGAGGGAGGGAGGGAGAGAGGGAGGGAGGGAGGAAGGAAGAAAGGAAGGGAGGGAGGAAGAAATTAGTCTTCTAACCTAAAGCAAAGCCTCCTATAAAAGATGGAGACCAAAAAAGCAAAAAGTGAAGCTAGAGACTATGACAGGAGAGGAAAATGTCAAAAAAAGTTCTCACTACTATCTCCAGAGTGATAGCAAATCCATGAAACAGAAACAAGATAACACAAAAAAGGAACTTGGCAATCAAAACTCTCTTAATAGAAATGAATGTCTAAGGAGAGAATTTGGAAGATGATGTTGAGCAAATTTTCTAGAGTCTCCTGGAACCTAACAGGTTTAAAAAGCAAGACAAAAATGGAAAAAGACAAGAAAATGGGCCGCGCCTGTGGCTCAAAGGAGTAGGGCACTGGGCCCATATACCGGAGGTGGCAGGTTCAAACTTGGCCCCAGCCAAAAACTGCAAAAACAAAAACAAAAACAAAAAAACATGAAAATTATAAAGGATGTTTACAAATGGTACAAAGTCAGAATTATAGAAATTTCAGAATATGTAAACAGGAAATGTGACAAATAAATCTGCAAATCATAAACGATTTCAGAAAATTTCTCCTAATTGACAGCAAGCATTTCTAGATATAAAGGGCCCAAACAATATGAAAATACATCTAGGCCAAGGCATATCATCGTGACATCTCACAAAAAGGTCTTATAAGCTTCCAAGAGCAAAAATAACATACAAGGGATCAAGAATCAGAATGACTTTGGACTTCTCAATGGCAGCAGTCATCAGTTCAGTGTGAGGACAGAGTGAAGTTGCTATCAAATATACTACTTCAAAACATGTAGCTTTCATCACCCTTCCTTCAGAGTCAACTGGAGGAAGGCAGGAAGGATGCCACAACACAAGAAAGAAAACCAAGTGGAAGGGAGACGTGGGATCTGGGAAACAGGAACTTCAACACGAGAGAAAAGAGGGATCCTCAGGATGACCACAAAGGGAGATTCCAGAGAGACAGCTGTGCCCTGGCAAAGAGGGCCACTAATCCAAATGAGAAGATGTCGGAAGACCCCACAAAGATGGCGCCACAACAGATGAAATCAATAGAGTTCCTGATATATTCTAAATTATCAGGACAGTTAGAGATAGGAGGAGAGATGGAGAGAGTTGGAGGATGAATTTGTCAGAAGTACTTAGAAAACTAGAAATGAAAGACAGTTGTTAATTCTAAGGAGAAGAAAATTTGTGCAAGAAAGGAAAAGGTACTCGTAGCAAACTACATGGCTTAGTTTAATAATCTAAGCCCCATAGTGACTCCATTAAAGTATGATGTAATTATGGAGGATGGAGAACACGGAAATTATATGAGCCTAAGGCAGTGAGTGGGGAGGAGTAACAGAGATATGCCTTCATCTTCATCTTTCATAGTAGTATGCTATTGGAGATAGGAAAGAAAAAATCCAGAAATAGTGCAAATGTATATTTTAGAAATAAAAAGAAAAACAGGCAAAAAAATTTGCTTTTGGGAAATCCAAAATTGATGGTTTCAATAACAAGTCTTCTTTGATAAAAAGTACAAAATAACTTTAAAAGCATCATGGCTTTTCCCCCAAATTCTTGTAGTTTTTATTCTTTGGTTCCCAGATATACTGGCTTTAAGTGACCTGCAAATTTAAATTTAAACTCTGCTCAAATAAAAATTGTCTTGACTAACTAAAAATTCTACTGTGGAAAATCAAATAATCTGCATGTTATGGGCATGAAGGATTAAGTAACCACTTTCTCATTCTTCAGTTAACAGTAAGTACCTGCTTAGCGAAAATATTAAAGTGCTGCTTTTATTTCAGTATCTGTCCTTAGCTTAGAAGCTAGCATCAAATGTAAGTCTGTACAAGTGTTTGTATATACTTCTTTGTTCTTTGTTTGTTTTCTGTCACTAGGTCCATTCTTCTTTCAACTCTACAGGCAAGGACCATAGGGCAAGCACCCTGCATGACTTCTGTCACACTGGATTCATGGTGCCTCCTTCGAGTCACAGAGCCAAGGAGGGAAAAAAAGGTAGGTATGAAAGGAGAGAGATTTTTTATGTCATGAGAGGAAAATGTAAGGGTAGAAAGAAAAGCCAGGTAGAACGAAAAAATCTACAAGGGAGTGCTCAGACATAATTTCACCTGACTACACTCATTTGAAATACTTGACCTAACGGACCTGTGGCCCAGTGAATGCTTTCAGGTGCTAAGAGAGCTTCTCCATTTATGTCCCAGCAGGAGTTGAGAGAGAAGGGGGAAAAAACAGGAAAGAAAGAAGGAAGCAGCAGGAAGCCCTGGACCCTCTGAGCAAATGCTATCACTGAATTCTAAGCAGTGGAAGGAAATGTTTTAATTCTTTTAATTTGCTGCTCTTTGCTTACTCTCCCTGTCTGCTATCCACCCCCCTGTTCCTTCCTCCTGGAATCGAGCCGTGGCAACTCAGACAGTGATGAGGTCATAGGCTGCTAAATAAGGCCATGGTATGAAGGTGACAGCACAAAGTTTCAAACAACATTTCAGCACCACGCCACATTGCCGAGAAGGGAGCCTTCAGTAATGTGAGCAACTGTGTAGCTCGTGCTTAATCCTGGGTGGTGATCCCTGAGGTTGCATGATGCGAGTGTGTGCGTGTGTGTGTGTGTGTGTCTGTGTGTCTGGGGCTGTTTTCTGCAATTTCCTATTTTATATGGCAGTCATCAAGGAGTTTTCCTCAGCTTGGACATGCCCACCGGAGGAAAGGTTCTCACTGGCCTTAAAAGCCAAGAGAGGCTGAAAGGAGAATGACCCCCTGTGACCAGGAAGAGGACAACAGTTGCTCAGCGGGTTACACACAGATGGCCTTTGTCTCTTAGCAAGGGAACAATGTCTCACATCTCACATCCCCTCCCTGTGTCAGCGACCTGCTTCTTATCACCTCGTGAAGTCACCAGCCCTTGCTACCTGGTGGGAGACTGATGGATCAATGGCAGGCCTGCTGTCTTGCTGGTACGGCAGAATGCTCTCGGATTAGCTTACTACCTTGCTGTCCTCCCAGGTAGACCAGGAGTCTAGAGCTCCCCTCATTCCTTGTAAAGTATCATTCCCCAAAGTGCTCTAACTTCTCTGCCAGCCCCTTCAGAGGAAAAATAAATTCTGGAGCCAAACACCATAGTATTGAACATCTCTATTTCCAAATCTTTACAAAATACCAGGTAAGAGCACAAAACCCAGAAGAAAGTGGTAAATTAGAAGGAAACTGTTCTCTGCGTTTAGCACCTGTCCTGTGTCCCCGAGTGCCCATCCTACCTTCCATCATGATTTGTCCTTCAAAGCCCAGATCACATGAAACCCTTCTCTTCATTATCCTCTGATACTCTCTGGGCAGAAGTATTTTCAGGCTAGCAACCCTGTAAAAATTACTCTGATGCTCTCTTTTGGTACTTTATATTGTAATTATTAAAAAACGTTTCTCTCTACCCCTAAATTGTACCTTCATAAAAATTTAACTGACATGGTAAATAAGTAACAATAATAAGAGCAGCTGGCTTGGCGCCTGTGGCTCAACGGGCTAAGGCGCCAGCCATGTACACCTGAGCTGGTGGGTTCGAATCCAGCCCAGGCCCGCCAAACAACAATGACAGTTGCAACCAAAAAATGGCCGGGCGTTGTGGCGGGTGCCTGTAGTCCCAGCTACTTGGGAGGCAGAGACAGGAGACTCACTTGAACCCAAGAATTGGAGGTTGCTGTGAGCTGTGATGCCACCGCACTCTATCCAGGGTGACAGCTTGTGGCTCTGTCAAAAAAAAAAAAAAAAAAAAAAAAAGAGCAGCTAAACAATTAACTTTACATACAGCATCTTTAATCCCCACAACTCTGAGAGGTAAGGACTGTTAAACCCATTTTGTAGAAGACAAAGCCAAGTCTTTGAGATGTTCTATGGATTGCCTGAGATAACACAAGGTATCCAGCTCGGCTCACATTTTAAACAGAACCTGTGCTCCACACACTCGACTACAAGCTAGAAAGAAAGAGAGGAAGGAAGGAAGGAGGAAGGAAGGAGGGAGGGAGGGAGGGAGGGAGGGAGGAAGGAAGGAAGGAAGGAAGGAAGGAAGGAATGAAAGAGAGAAAGAAGGAAAGAAAGGAAGGAAGGAAGGAAGGGGGGGGGGAGGGAGGGAGGTGGGGTGGAGGGAGGGAGGGGGAGGGCGGGGAGATGTGGAGGAAGGAGGGAAGGACAGGAGAGGTAGGAAGAACGAAATATCAATATCTTAT
>CAUYRH010033442.1:0-13328 GCA_963574655.1 Perodicticus potto | reverse complement strand
TCTATTTTTAGATCTCTGAGTATTCTCCAAACGTCTTTCCAAAGCATATGTATTAGTTTGCATTCCCACCAGCAATGCAGAAGTGTTCCCTTTTCTCCACATCCACGCCAACATCTCTGGTTTTGGGATTTCATCATGTGGGCTAATCTTACTGGCATCAGATGATATCTCAAGGTAGTTTTGATTTGCATTTCTCTGATGATTAAGGATAATGAGCATTTCTTCATGTGTCTGAAGGCCGTGCACCTGTCCTCTTTAGAGAAGGTTCTCTTCAGATCTTTTGCCCATCCTGAGAAGGGGTCGCATGTTCTTTTCTTGCTAATACGTTGGAGTTCTCTGTGTATTCTTGTTATTAAACCTTTGTCGGAGGCATAGCCTGCGAACATTCTCTCCCATTTTGAGGGCTGTCTGCTAGCTATACTTACTGTGTTCTTGGCCATGTAGAAGCTTTTTAGTTTCATCGGATCCCAGTAGTGTATTTTTGATACTGCTTCCATTGCCTTGGGGGTCCTCCTCATAAAGTATTCGCCCAGGCCAATGCTTTCAAGAGTGTTCCCTGCACTTCCTTCTAGTATTTTTATAGTTTCATGTCTTAAGTTTAAATCTTCAATCCAGTGTGAGTCTATCTTCGTTTGTGGTGAAAGGTGTGGGTTCAATTTCAGTCTTCTACAGGTCGCCAGCCAGGATTCCCAGCACCATTTTTTAAATAGGGAGTTTTTTCCCCACTGAATGTTTTTAATTGTTTTATCAAAGATCAAATAGCGGTAGGTATTTGGGTTCATCTCTTGGTTCTCTATTCTGTTCCAAACATCTACCTCTCTGCTTTTGTGCCAGTACCATGCTGTTTTGACCACTATCAATTTATAGTACAGTCTCAGGTCTGGTAGCATGATCCCTCCTGCTTTGTTTTTATTTCTAAGTAATGTCTTGGCTATTCGAGGTTTTTTCTGATTCCATATAAAATGAAGTATTTTTTATACTTAAAATGATCAAAAGTTTAAGGTGTATATTTCACCATATTTTAAAAAAATAAAAATTACTTGCAGAGCTAAGATTTAGAGCCATAGAAATATGACTACTGATATATGGAGAAAACAGTGTAAAGAACATGAGAGTTCAATAGAGGTGATTTCAAATTTTTAGTGTGTCCTTGGGGCAGTTATTAAAATCTCTAATTTCCTTGCCTTGAAAAGGAAGATAATAATTGTACCTGCCCCATAGAGTTTTTTTGAGAGGTTATTTGATATCATCCATAGAAAGCACTTGATATAGTACCTACCACAGGTTAATCACACTAAAAATACAGGATTATTATTCTTATGACCAACAAAACATCAATTGAATATCTTTTATTTACTTGATGCAGAATAGTAAACCAAAAAAATTGAGAATTATACTGATATTAAAATAGAAGATGCTTTTGAGCAAGGGATAGCCTTGATGAGTGGTAAGTTTTAAGTGCTGAACTCTGAGGCCAGTGTAGAAAGGAAATAGAAGATTTGGGTTTTAAAAAATTGATTGAAATGGCAGATAAAACAATGAATTGCCATAAAATAAATGTCATCATGTGGTAGTTGGGTTAGTATTTATCAAGTCTTGTCTACAGTATTTTACTTACTATAACTGGCCAATCAGATGGAGTGGAATATCTAATTATGATAAAAGACACAAAATATCTCCTCCTGTTTTAAGGATTAATAAGAAATAATCTATACTGTAGAGTTGTTAAAACTCTTTTAAAACTATCCAAACACAAAAACCAATCCCCTCATAATTCCTACTAGAAAATTTCTTTTTTTCTATAAACAAGGAAAATAAATACAAAACAAAAATACAATTTACCTTGTTTCAAAAATACTAAATAGATAAAATAAGCCTCAGTGGCCAAAAAATAAATAATAATGAAAATTCAAAAAGCAAAATTATCTAGAAAATAGAAAAAATATTTTGGGAAAACAAACATGCTCTAAAATCACCTTGAGATGAACCAAAGTAATTAACCAATAAACTAGTAGCTGACACATTGCTTTGGACCAGTTACTTCCTGCCTGTTCATATATACCTAGAGGCAAAATTTTAAAATTCAAGCAACATTGAAAAACATGCAGAGCTGATGTAATTGGCTAAAATGAATTAAAAATGTTTTAATTTTAAAAATGAATGAAAATTACTAACAAATACCCACGTAACAACGGCAAAACTTTCCTATCATTTAAAGAAATTACTAAAAATATTTATAGAAAAATATATTTTGTAAGAATGATAAATGCTCAGAAATTCATAGAAACATATAAAAACATTGTAAAATTGCCTCCAGGTACATAAAACTTAGCAGAATGAATGTGCTCATTTGAGAGAGAGAGAGAGAGAGAGAGTGTAGTTGTATAGTTACAGGAGATTTTTGGTTTTGACAAATAGGCTGTTTTGTCAGGTTTGATTTTGATCAATTTCATTTCTTTGTCACTTTGTTTTTTTACACATTCACCTACAGTTCTTTCAACAGTGGATTGGAGTTGGTGGACCCATGAAGAAGAGTTAGGAGTCTTCTACAATTTTCCAAATATAGGTAAGATGGGCATGGATAAGGCTTTTGTGAGGGCCTTTTCTCATTCTCTCATTGTCTAAGTTGAACCACATTTAACAGAAGGCTGTGCTAGCTCCTCCTCTAGGTTCCCCACAGTGCCTTCTGCTTATCTTGATGACAGGATTTACCACATTCTGTTCTAATCATCTGCTTATTTGTGTTCTTCCCACTAAACTATAAGCTTCTAAATGGCAAGAACTTTTATTATTATTACTGCATGTACCTCTAGGTGCCTAGCAGAGAGTCTGACCTATAATAGGTCCTCCAAAATGTTTGCTGAATAAACATAATCTTTATGAGACTCTTATAATTCATGAATGAACATGTTATCTTCACATGTTCTAAAGCATCTTTTATGGAAGATTCTTCAATGAATCTAAATTGTGGAACAATACTGCAGTATAGGATTGAAATGAGTGTTCTCTCTAAATGAGCTCAGTGTTCTTTCCAACTGAGTGTCTACTTGCATTCACCAGGCAAATAGAGTATTCATCAGCAGAAATATAAGTGACTCTAAATCAAAGATAAGGGCAGCAAATTATAAAGGAAATTGGCAAAGTGCATCAACCAAGTATGTCTGCTTCAGTGGTATATAGAGAAGAGGGAGATTGAGGTTACATGGAATCTTTGCTGTCACTACAAAATGGTAGGGACTGAAGATTGAAATAAGTTCAAGGAACAGTGAGAACAACTTCTATAATAAGACACATATAGTAGCTAATATTTAAGAGTGCCTCCTCCCAGTCAGGCATGTTCTAACGTCTTACAGCAAACATATAATATAGGTAGCATTATAAATCTCATCTTAACAAATGAAGTAAAGGCACAGAGGAGGTAGATAACATTTTAAAGAATGTACAAGAATAAGGAAGAGCTGAGATGTAAACTCAAGCACTCTGTCTTCAGAGTCTATAATCTAAAGTTGATTGCTCTGGTATATGTATTGTACAAATTTACAATGCACCCAGGACAGTGGGTATAAAACTAGAGAAGATAATTATTCCCAAGCTTCCCATGATAGCAAACCAAGCCTCCAAGCCTTAAGGCATTGTCCCTCTGACCCTGGAGGTTTTAGTAAGTCTCAAGCCCCAGAAGAGTCTATTTTTATGCACTCACTGCCAAGAAATGTGAACAACATTTCCGTGACCAAATATGCTCAAATATCAAGGGAATTTTCACCACTGGGTATGCCCAGCTGAGACAAAAGCAGGGTGAATCAAATGGACCAAGTATCAAGCTGCATTCTGATGTCCTCACAATTCTCTCCTATCCCTCAATTTTGTAATTTATGGAATGAGGATGATACTAGCTTCTATTTCACAGGGTTGTGAAAATTATTGTATGAAAAGTATTCAATATAGTGCCTGGAATAAAATGAGTATCAGTGAACACTATATTTGAAATGAGTACTGCAGTTACTCTCTGAAGTCCTATCTCCTCTGTTAGGCTGTGGGTATGTCAAAAGTGCCAAGTATTCAGAATTTCACAGATGTTGAAATCTGCCTACTCAACAAGCCGAAGCTATCAGACAAATGTTCAGGACAGATGGTTATTTATAACCTATTGAAAGTACAGATTAAAACACGGGGCGATTGAAAACATAAAATTATGGATTCACAAAAGTAAGTGCAATAGAAACATTTTGGAGAAGTTTCTGAGGAGGACAGGAATATAACCTTCTAAAGGAAAAACCCCATGC
Organism: Perodicticus potto; assembly: GCA_963574655.1. Classification (NCBI taxonomy): domain Eukaryota; kingdom Metazoa; phylum Chordata; class Mammalia; order Primates; family Lorisidae; genus Perodicticus; species Perodicticus potto. Next base: position 9,045 of record CAUYRH010033442.1, on the reverse strand, counting down.
ATCATGTACAGAGAGAAGAGGAATTAGGATGGCCTCAGTGGGGGCTCTTAAGTTTGCTGGGCCTACGAACATATTTAATGCAAAAACATGGAGGAAAATGTGCCAGCCATATTTTAACATATCAAAACCTCCCATGGTTATTACACTAAAAATTTCATGCCCCTCCCTGCTTTAGTGAAGATGTGTGTAATGCCAACATGATGGACTTTACTTGTGTAATGGATAGTGCTGTGATGTTTAAATATGTATCTGAGATACTTTATAGTAGTCACACTGGGGACAAAGAGTGCTTGTCTAGAACAAGAGTACAATATCACTCCTTTACAGACTTTGAAGTAGGTGGGGAAGGTAATGAACTTAGAATTCCATCATGTAGATTCCGTGTAAAGCAGATTTCTAAGAACCTTAGAACTATGGTTCTCAACTACTTATCTGCAAACCAATAATCAAATGTTTATTCTTTAATTATCTACTTGCTCACTTCCTTTGTCTTTTTTCTGCTCCAATAATTCCACCAACCAACTGCACATTGCACTTAATATTGGGCTGAGAAAGACCTCCCTAAGAGATATGTTTTTGATAAAGAACTCATACAAGCTAGGTTGTGTTTTAGGGTAAGTCTTAAGGGAGAAGAGAGTGAACGTGTAATGTGGCCTTCTTTCTTATAAGGTTCAAAATATCTTATTGTACTTTATTTATTAATAGCGTGTACAAAGCACTGTTCAAAGTAATGACAAAAGGTAACTCATTTGATAGAATAAATATTGAGTGCTTTAAAGGGAAATAAAATATTTGAACTATAGCTATCTTCTAGAAATCTGGATTCTCCTGAATTATCAGATGTTACTTCAACTTAGTCATGAAAGAGGAGGCAGCTAGATGATAAAAATTGTGCAGGCTGTACTAAGGAACTCAGACTTCATTCTGCAGGCAATGAGAAGTTACCATTGTTGGAGAAATAGGATCTTGTTTGTATACTGTAAGTATAGGTTATGACTGGGATGGGATTTCAGGATTAAGTTTTATTCTTTGATGAAATAGAACAAAGTTACCTCCTGACCGTGTCTACATATTGAAAAGTAAAAGAGAACTGAGGGAATTGTCCATTTTAAGTCATCCACAGATGAAGTTCAATGAGCAGATGTATTAAAGCCCAGCTGCCTTGCCAAATTTTACAGCTTCCCCATTCAGAATGTGAATTATCAATTGCCTTGAATACATAGAAATATTTTTTTAATCTCACAGTCTTATTTTTTTAACTTAGGTTCATGTACTCACTTTATTGATGTGCAATTCCAACTATATGGATCATATTTATAACAACAACCATTTCCAAAGGCCTGCTTTGTGATAAGCATTATGTTATGTGCTTAATACATACCTTCCTTAATTCTTAGAGCATGGTGGGTGCTATTATCACCATTCTATAAGTGAGGAAATTAAGTTTCAAAAAGGAAGATATGTCCCTTTCCAAGGTCATTCAGCTAGTAAGTAGTAGGTCTGGGACTCTTCCTACTGCCCTGTATCTTTGACTTAGACCACCACACCGTATTTATTGTCCCCCTGCTGCACATTCTCCTCCCTGGTATACTTAAACCTATATGTTCACTGTTCCTTCTGTTCAGAAGGAATATTCTGCTCTCACCCATCAGGGCCTAGCTCAAATGTCACTTCCTTTGGGTTGTCCCTCCTCACCCTACACTCAAGAACTGGCAGTTAGTTCCCGAGACTAAGTAACACATTTAAAATGGACTAGTAGGTGGGCTGTGTGCAAAGACAAGGTTTCCTGCCTATAGTCAGGATGTGTGCTTTGTGGGTAGAAGAAGAGACTTGTTAAAATCCACTTTCCTAGGCCCCATTGCAGATGTGCAGAAGTGGTTTCTCTTCCTGAGTCCCTGAAAAATGCAAGTACCCTACATCATTCCTAAGAAAACTAAGGTTTGAGATCCTGTTTAAAACCTACACAGTTTCCCTGATAAGTCCCCTAGGCACAGGACACAGTACCTGAGTGGAATTTAACTACTTCTATTAAATAAAAATCAATATTGCCTATAACAAAGAGAAAGAAGAATTGCAGAGATTGAGGCTTTTTGTTAAAATTTAATAGAATTTGCTTTTGAAGGAATCTTTCCTAATGTATTATATTTCAATTAAATTAATCAAAATAACTCCAAGATGTTCTTATTAAGCCTGGCAAATGTGTTAATTCTTGATTTGTAAATTTTCTTTCTAAAATGTGAAGTCTTTAAAGGAAGGACCTATATCTCCTACCTCTCTTTCGCCTACCTCTATACTCCTCTTCAGACCAAGTACACAACTTGTGATAAAAGTCCATGCTCATTGAAACAAAAAACTGGAAGAAGAAATTAAAAGTACCTCTCTGAGCATGGCAGTCCGCCCAGGAGCTTCACTTAGTGGTCACTTGCAGCCAAGTATTGGTTTTAAGTAGACACAATTTGGGATTCCCCCGCATATCTGGCTTCAAGTAGTTCACAAGGTAGTGGAAAAGTAACAGCTAAGCAAAGATCTGTAACACATGAACTATTGTGAATACCATGAAGCAGGTATAAGAAAGTCCAGTGGCAGGATGAAGAGGAAGGTGACTTTCTATTTTTGAATTAGGGAGATCTGCATGGAGGAGGAAGCATCCATTTGAAAGTAGAATAGCTTGTATCTTTATGATAGGAAGTGGGTAATAAATATTTCTATTGGTGCATACTATGAAATATGTTTAAATAAAGACAAGTGAGGAAGGCAATATGAATTTGTCCTTACTTTTTATACCAATAAGTAAAGAATCCATAGGTATATACTTTGATGTAAATTTTTTTCAACTAAAAAAAGTCAACAATGTATTAAAAATCTTCAGCAAGGAGAACTATGAAATAAACATAATAAATTACTTCAAATAGTTATAAAACCAAGAGAATCCAAAGTCCTAGTGTCAACTTTCCAGCTATCTTTGAACAATATTGTATCTTGAGAACAAATGCCAACATAATTCCAAAATCTTATGGAGGATAGCATGTAAACATTATATTAGACAGTTTTTCATTTAAAAGACTTGCCTGCCTTAGATTTTATAGCTTTCCCATTCGGAATGTAAATTTTTGCCTGGAAGTTGCTTTGTTTTATTATATCTGCTACAAATGCTTTTAAAGAATTGTGTAGCTGAATACTAATTCAGAGATTCTTCTTACATTTTTTAAGTCCCTAGATGGAGTTTAATTTCTTTGCTATGCCTATTAAAGCTTTTGGAAATAAAGTAGAATTTAAGGTGCACAGATTTATCCTTACTTCGGGGCATCTTAAAGTCTACTGATATCAAATGCTATGCACAAGTTACCCACAGGTTTAATGCTTCTCACTTTTCTTTTGTTAATGAAATGTTTGCACGGTCGCTGCTGTGTGTACAGGAAGATTAAAACCTGCTGTCACTTTGTTAAGAAAAACCTGGGGGAGATTTAACACATCTGGCATGGGGATTAAGGAAACTTGGAAAAACCAAAATTGCCCATTAGTTTACAGGAGCTTCAGCCTGGGGACTGGAAGCATGAAGGAAGATGCTCCAACCTTTAAAATTGACTGAAATCAATTAACCTGTGTACCTATCAATTCTTCATGATTTGTGCTTAGGCTGTAGCCATCTTTAGTACTCCTGTGCAGTCCTATCTGAAAACAAGTTCTTCATTGATTTAAGATGAGGTGAAATAACTGAACTGAGAAAGAAGTTTCCCATCTGAATGGCAAATGCAGCTCCTATTAAGCAGGTTAGCCCTTGAGAAATAAAAATAAAAATTAAAAAAGCCTGACATAGAACACATTGGTAATTCAACAAGCTGTGCCCTGGGTGTTAAACAAAATGAATGAAAATGTTCCTGGAGATAGGGAGCTTCAGCAAGAGCTCATGCACGGTTCCCCACCTCTGTGTCAGGGACTGTGAACAGATTTGGGGTAGAATGGCTTGTCAGTCACCTGAAAGCTAAAAGAGCTGCCTGTCTATAACTCTGCACACACTTCTGAACTAATAACTTACGGGCAGAGTTGAAGACATCCAGAAAGCAACAGGCACAGCAGGCTTGAAGGATTTCACATCTTGACTCTTTGTACTTGAGTGGGTCTTTCACTGAGGTCACGCAGCACGCTTCAGAGAAGGAGACAGAACATCAGAGAGGCCCATAAAGTTTAAGGACTTGCCCCAGGCTAGTCAACCTGGTCTTCAAAGTTCCACGGAGAGTGGAAATTGACCATTTTGTCCTAACCATAAGGCCAAGATTCCCTCAAAAAAACATGCTTCTCTTGGAACACTGGGGGAGGCACTCTGGTCCAAGGACGATCAAATGAAAGAATCAAAAACAAACAAAAACACTGTTATTAAAAAGAGAGCCCAGTGGGTTGAAATGATACAAGCAACTTACTGAGTTTAAAACAGTTATAGTTCATTTCAACCCTGAAGCTCATCTACAGGGATATACATGTACCCATGCACAAACCTGGGGATTACTCTGGAGTTGTTCTAAGTATAGACTTGCCAGCCAGAGGGCAGAGATTCTCCTTTCTCTTCTGATAGTTTTTTGATTGAGAAGCCAAAGGGTAAGATTATCATTAGCACAAGAGGCTTTGGGCCCAGTAGGGTCTTTCAGTGAAGATGATGTTTACTCTGTATCTTGAGAGTTTCTGAATGGGAAACTCTCTGCCCCATTTCCATCAAGAATCACTAATTGATCAAGCTAACTCTACACTTCTTCATTTGTAAATGCTATTATTGTTTCTCAACGGTAAGTTCTAAGGTGAAGGGCAGTTGGCTCTCAGAAGTCACTGGCTAAATTTGACTGGCAGACATGAGACAAGACAGCAGATGGACACCGCCGGAAAGTCATGCCTCCCTCTTGCTCCTCCTTCCCACCTGCTGCCAGAGCCTGCTGCCGTTTCTCCACACAGTCTGGTTGGTGGCTTTGCCTTCCTTTCCCTTCATAGCCATTCTCCAGCAGCTCAGCAGGCTATTACCACATTCTCCTCACAGCTCCTCCTAGTCCAGGCCCACTCCACAAAGCTAATCTTCAGGGTCCCTGCCAAAGTCACAGGGTTTTTTTTCTTTTTTGCTATTTTTTTTTTTACCTGACATTTTGACTATTGCATTCTGCTCAGTCTTTGAAGTATATCATCTGTGAACTGAAGGTGGCTGGTATAACAAAATAAAGCTCATTATATCTTGTTCGCTATGAGGAAACCATTGAAAATTGCCCCCTTATTAACAGCCCAGACTCTGGAGTTGAATTGCTTGGGTTTGAAACCTGTCTATTGCCACTTACCCACTATATAACCGTGAGCAGTTTGCTTCACAGTTCTTTGCCTTGGTTTCCTCATATGTTGAATGAAATAATAGTAGTACAACCTCATAGGGCTGTTAAGAGAATTAAATAAGTGAATATGTGCAAAATGCCTAGAACAATGCCTGAGAGATTGTAAATGTTACATAAGGTTAAATAAAGATGAATAGACTAGCATAAGTATGGTTGCAGATGTTTAAACTGTTCACATATTCACATGACAAAACAATTCTTGCCTACTAGGAAAACAAAATAAATCTAAAATTACCATTCCAATCTCATATATAATACTCATTCTCCGTATATTTGATACAAATGGTACTATTTTAAATCATTGGCTGGTAGGGCAGTTGTTTAAGTCTTTCTGAAAACCACTGAGGTTTTTTAAATAAGCCACCAGTTCCCAAGAACGTCCTTATAGATACAACATACTCTCACCTCCCTATATTTTTGCTCATGATTTTCAGTTTCCATTGCTGTTGAGCCCTCTTTTTCCTATCGTAAACCCACACATTCCCCCAAGCTCTAATGACAATCTCTCTGCTATCACTAGTTTCCCAAGGTGAGAAGAGTGGCTTCCTCATTTACCTTCCAGCATGACAGTGTGTCCCTGGGTCAGAAGTACAGAGCGTGCTCTGAGTGATCCACGGTTAGCTGCCTTTGTGTCTGCCTGCTCATTGGACTAAGAACGACAGGGCAAGGAGAACTTCCATTCCTCTTTGTATCTTTGGGACCTGCATAGCTCATGAATTGGCAAAGAATGTTGTTTACCCAACACAGAACTGACTTGAAGGGGACTTATTTCATTGATTTTCTCACTTTTAGGCCAGTTAAGTGGCATTTGGAAAATATGAGGACTGTCTTGTCTAGCTATTTAAACATCCAATCAAAGTAATAGTACTTACACATTTTACACTGCTTTTCTCTCCAAGAAAAATAAAAACTGATCCTTACAGAAATTTTTAAACTCTCCTTGCCATGTACTCATGTTGTGATTTTCCATTACATACTCTTGCCAGTCATATTTTAACATCGTAACATCTTTGGATGTTACTATAATGCTAAATCTCTCTATTACCCATATGTAGACACAGCTAGCACTCACCACCGTTTGTGTTTTCTTCTTCCTAGAATCATAGGATGACTGAAACGCATCTCAAAATTTCCCTTCTGCTTAAGTGCAGCTATGTGACCACGGTTAGCCAATGGGATGTAAGTAGAAGTGATAGGTGCTAGTTCCCGGTCTGGCTCATATCTCTCTTCCTCTGCCTACTGAAGGAGAAAGGCCTCCAAGGACCAAAAAGAGAGTGGGCCTCAAGATGAAAGAAGTCCAGTTTACTGAATGACAACATAGAGATTTTAGGGATGCTTGTTACAAAAATCATTTTTCTACCTAATATACCTCAGGACTTAAAAGATTTTCTGTCACATTATACTCTCCTAGGAAACTATAAATGAATAACTAATTAATTGCGGTTGGTTGAATGAAGAATAAAATTTTCTCAGAAGACCTTGAGTTCCTTCTACCCCCCAATAAAGTAGAGAGGGGGCAAGGTAACCCAAGTCAGACGTGAACTAGAGTAAAATTAAAAGTGCTATGATGACAGCTCTCATACTCTTGACCCACCCAATTAGCCTGGCCCAAATTTGCCTTAACTGACCTCCCTTCTCTTAACCATTCATCTCCTCCAGCATTAAGGATCCTTTTACTTCTCTAGGTTTTAGAGCCTAGACCTTCCAACCTGCCTTTAACCACTGCCTTGCGTATGCCAATGAACTCCAATATGTCTGTACCTTAGGAACATTTTAGGAGATTAAGGTTTTCATTGGAGGATTAAAATTTTCATTTTCTGGGTTTGGCGCCAGTGGCTCAACGGGCTAAGGCGCCAGCCACATACACCTGAGCTGGCATGTTTGAATCCAGCCCAGGCCCGCCAAACAACAATGACGGCTGCAACCAAAAAATGGCCAGGTGTTGTGGCAGACGCCTGTAATCCCAGCTACTTGGGAGGCAGAGGCAGGAGACTAGCAGAGCCCAGGAATTGGAGGTTGCTGTGAGCTGTGATGCCACTGCACTCTATCCAGGGTGACAGCTTGAGGATCTGTCTCAAAAAATAAATAAATAAATAAATAAAACAAAATAAAATTTTCATTTTCTGGAATAGCCAATTTGCCAAGTTTGATGAACCAGCATTCAAAAATGATCATGTTGATTGTATTTATCCATCTGGGTTTGGAGACCTATACCCTAAGACACACAGCACAAATTAACACAACCATAGAATGTTGGAAAGCATAGACTCAGAGTACATAAAGTATTAATATCTTTATCTACACTAACTCAATTCACCAAATTATCTCAGTCATCTACCTCCAAAGTATTTTAGCATTACCACGTTCCCCAATGTGATGGATGAAAGTGATGGGAAGATGAAAGTGAGGCTAGAAAGGGTAGAAGAGATCAGATCATGAAGGGCATCACCTCTATTTTAGAATCTCAGGGAGAAATTCAGGCCTTCAATAAGTGGAGTGTATAGATATAATTTTTTTAGAAGTATCTCTCTGCTTTGTGGAGGATGGATCTGAAGTGGTGAGTATGTAAACAGGGAGACAAGGCAGTGGGTTGTTGCAATGGTAAAGGATGGTGAGGTCTAAAATGAAGGCAGTGCTAGAGGGACAAGGACAGAAGTATAAATTGAAAGCATATGGATAGCCAGATCTAAAATATGACCTGGTTCTTTACTATGCCACATATGACATGCTCTGCTAACACCTCCAAGATAAATAGGGTTCTCCAGGGGACATCTAATTAGTATAGAATACAGTAGGTCTTGCTTTAGCCCCATAATTCCACATATTTGTCTTAAAATGAACTTATTTTTTGCATTGATCATGTCACATATTGGGTAACTTTATACCTATGATAAATTAAATATTTCTGGCCTTATTAATATGAAGTGCTCTAAAGCCACATCTCTCCCATCTAAAATCAGTGTGCATTACCTAGAGAATAGTGTTTTGCAGCAGAAAAGCAAACTTTGCTGTATAACTTCATTATAGTGATAAAACCACAACTCAAGTCAAATCCAGAACTCTTATCTTCTTTCTAGCATTCCACTTAAAGATCCCCTTATAATAGTACTATAACATGTAAGAGGACATATATATCTGTATTTTAATCATGTCTCCAATACTTCCCACCCCGATCAGGCTGAGCAACCTATCTGAGCTTAGGTTCTATCATCTTTCAAATTGTAATAAAGCTACTTACCTTATAGTGTTTTCATTCTTGCATTCAACAAATATATTGAGCATCTACTATGTGCTGGATGCTGGGTTAGACACTAGGAATACAGTGGTGATCCAGATAGCCTATGGTTCCTGTGTACATGAAGCCTCTGTTCTAATAGCATCTGAAATATGAAATACCAAGCACATGACCTAGAAAACAGACACTGGGGAGGAGTGGCTATCATTTGTAATTAAATGAGGTTAGATTAATCACATGCTGTATTTGAACTTGTGATCAAATGGTTAAAAATGGAAAGAAAGAAAACCAAAAAAAAAAAAGAAAGAAAAGAAAATAGTGACTAACTTTCATATAAATTGGATTCAATTTTGACCAAAGTACATTACTTAAATATTAATTTTTTAATTCAACTTGTCAATATGTTGTTTAGGATATTGCATCCTCATCTATAAGTGAAACATGTTT
>CAUYRH010033436.1:0-24482 GCA_963574655.1 Perodicticus potto | reverse complement strand
ACTTGATGAGCCACAGGCGCCGCCCTGTTGGTTAGTTTTCTTATTGTTGAGTTTTTAAAGTGTTTTGTATATTTTGAACAACAATCTTTTATCAGATGTCTTTTTTTTTTTTTTTGAGACAGAGCCTCAAGCTGTCACCCTGGATAGAGTGCCGTGGCATCGCAGCTCACAGCAACCTCCAATTCCTGGGCTCAAGCAAGTCTCCTGCCTCTGCCTTCCAAGTAGCTGGGACTACAGGCGCCCGCCACAATGCCCGGCCATTTTTTTTTTTTTTGGTTGCAGCTGTCATTGTTGTTTGGCGGGCCTGGGCTGGATTCGAACCCGCCAGCTCAGGAGTATGTGTGTGGCTGGCGCTTTAGCCCGCTGAGCCACAGGCGCCGAGCCGTCTTTTTTTTTTTTAAGACAGAGTCTTATTATGTTGCCCTTGGTAGAGTGCTGTGGTGTCACAGCTCATAGTAACCTCAAACTCTTGGACTCAAGTGATTCTCTTGCCTCAGCCTCCCAAGTAGCTGGGACTACAGGCCACAACGCCTGGCTATTTTTAGAGATAGCCAGGGGTCTCACTCTGGGGGGCTGGTGTCAAACCTGTGAGCTCAGGCAATCCACCCGCCTTGACCTCCCAGAATGCTAGGATTACAGACATGAGCCACTGTACCCGGCCTATCAGGTGTCTTTTTTTTTTTTTTTTTTGCAGTTTTTGTTCGGGGCTGGGTTTGAACCCGCCACCTCCAGCATATGGGGCCAGGGCCCTACTCACTGAGCCACAGGTGCCGCCCCCCTATTAGGTGTCTTTTGCAGATATTTTCTCTCAGTCTGTAGCTTGTCTTCTCATTCTCTTGATAGAGTCCTTGGGCCATGCCTTTGGTGTTTCTCTTAAAAAGTCATTACCAAACCCAAAGTCATCTACATTTTCTCTTATGTTATCTTTTAGGAATTTTATGGTTTTGTGCTTTGCATTTAGGTCTATGATCCATTTTGAGTTAATGATGGGAGGGTTTTAATAATAGACTACATTATCTGGCTTGGCGCCCATTGCTCAGTGGTTAGGGGACCGGCCACATACACCTGGGCTGGCAGGTTTGAACCTGGCCTGTGCTTGCTAAACAACAATGATAACTACAACAACAAAAAAAATTGCTGGGCATTGTGGCAGGCACCTATAGTCCCACCTACTTGGAAAGCTGAGGCAAGAGAATTGCTTAAGACCTTAAGCCCAAGAGTTTGAGGTTGCTGGGAGCTGTGACAACAGAGCCCTCTGCTGACGGTGACATAGTGAGACTCTGTCTCAAAAAAAAATAAAGAATACATGTTCTGATTAAAGTTCATCACAGACTGCTATTGACTATGGGGGTGGAGAATGAAAGCAGGAGGGGACAATTATGAAGTAGGGGGGTCACAAAGGGATCTAAGTGAGACCAAGGAAACTCCCAGGATGGATCCTGAGGTTGTGACGTAGGGAGGAATCAAGAATGACCCCTGGGTCTGGAGGCCTCACCGGGTGCACTGAGATGGGAGCAGCAGGGGTGAGGGACACTGGGATACACATGTCCGGCTCTAGTGCCCAGTGGAGAGTCCAGGCTTGGGTGGGAACCTGGGAGAGGTTGGTGAGTGAGTGGCATGGGAAATCACCACTTAGTATAAAGGAGAGAAAAGATGCTGGCCCAGGCTCTTTCTGAGACCTCCAGGTGTTACAATGTGCAGTTCAGACCCAGGGAGGCCCTTTCTGGCCAAGGATTGGAGACTCGGTGAGATGCCATTAATTCAGAGGATTGGCTGGGTGTGGACCAGGGCTAGGAGATCAGCAGAGGCAGACTGAGGTCAAATGCCCAGACCTATTATCCCTCTGCAAATACAGACCTCTCTCCTGAATGTGGATTTCAGATGGGTTAAAGGGTTTTACTGGGCAAATAAAATAATTGGGTGATCTGCTAGAAGAAAGCAAATGTGGATTGGATGATTGTTTACAGTGGACTGATTAGTCCTCCGGAGGGAGGGCAGCCCCCTCCTTTGTTACGCAGAAGAGGGAATTAGGCTCTCGGCCAGTGGATGGGGTGCAGGTGGGCAGTCAAAAATGTTGAAATTATTCTGAAGGTAGGGAACGGGAGAATGAGAGGACATCACCCCCCAGCCCTGGGACTGGACTTGAGGACACACATGGTGAGGAGATGAGTGATGGGGGCTTCTCCAGGTGGGGGCAGCGGTTGTGGGGCGCCGAGGCCACCACCATTCTCCTGCTTCTGAAAGGTCAAGATTTGACCTCAACCAGAGGCCAGACTGCCAGATAAGGGCCAAAGGAAAACATGGGGGTCAGAGGTCATACTGGGGCCTACGTGGGTGGGGATGAACAAAAGCTAAGAGCCCAAGAATGGAGTTGCTTCCAGGTAAGAATACAGCTTCTGTGAGCCCAGCCCGGCCAGCTAAACAACAATGACAACTGCAACAAAAAATAGCTGGGTGTTGTGGCAGCTGCCTATAGACCCAGCTACTTGGGAAGCTAAGGCAAGAGAATCCCTAAAGCCCAAGAGTTTGAGGTTGCTGTAAGCTGTGACACCATGGTGCTCTACCAATGGTAACATAGTCTGACTGTCTCAAAAAAAAAAAAAAATAGAATACAGCTTCTGGGGTCTCCAGGGTGGTTTTCTTCCCTTCCTGGGCAGGATCAGACATTACTGTGAGTGCTCAGGAAATGCCCCAAGGCCAGCCCAGATGTCCTGGGTAACCCAAATCCTGCACACCAACCTCCCTGACCCTGGGCCTGGGGTCCCATGTGGCCCTTGGGGCTTCCAGACATATCCTGGGTGGACCCTGCCTGTCTTCTCAGAGCAGACCTAGCCTTTCCTGGAGGAGGGCGGGGACAAGGCAGGAATAAAGACCCACCACTTTCCAGGTCATCTATCTCGTGTCAAGTTCAGTCCTATATGTGCCACTCACCAGCCGTGTGGGCTTGGACAATTCACGGAGCCGCCTCCTCTCTACAGGCCAGCTAACAGTCGGGGGAAGCAGGAAGACACAAGATTTTGAAAATTGGGCCAGGCTCTGTACCTGTAGCTCAAGCGACTAAGGCGCCAGCCAGAGCTGGCAGAATCGAATCCCGCCCAGGCCTGCCAAACAACAACGACAACTACAACCAAAAATACCCGGGTGTTGTGGTGGGTGCCTGTAGTCCCAGCTACTTGGAGGCTAAGGCAAGAGAATTGCCTAAGCCCAGGAGTTGGAGGTTGCTGTGAGCTGTGATGCCAGGACACTCTACCCAAGGCAACAGATTGAGGCTCTGTCTCAAAAAGAAAAAAAAAAGAAGAAAGAAAAGAGGGCCAGGAAGGAAGCATTTGTAGCCAGGCCCTAGGAGCTGATGTGGATGGTACCTGTTGTTGGCCGAGATGACTCTGCTCTCTTGCCCGGCACTCATGTAGTCCTTACTGGGAGCTCATAGTATAGAGATGCCCCCACCTCACAGATGAGGAAACTCAGGCATAAGCCACGGGACGCACTTGTCCCAGGTCACCCACCCAGGACTGCCCCCTCTTCCCACCAACAATCTGTGAACTGGGGCAAGGGTCTTATTTTTTCCTTTTTTTTTTTTGAGACAGAGTCTCACTATGTCACCCTTGGTAGAGTGCTGTGCAGTCACAGCTCACAGCAACCTCAAACTCTTGGGCTCAAGCAATTGCCTTGCCTACAGGTGCCCACCACAATGCCCGGCTATTTTTTTTGTTGTTGAGCAGGCCTGGGACAGTTCTGAACCCACAAGCCCCAGTGCATGTGGCTGGCGCCCTAACCACTGAATTAGGGGCACCCAGCCTGAGGGTATTTTTCTTTTTTTTTCCGCATTTTTTGGCTGGGGCTGGGTTTGAACCCTCCACCTGCGGCATATGGGGTTGGTGCCCTACTCCTTTGAGCCACAGGCGCCACCCTTTTTCTTTTTCTTTTCTTTTTTTTTTTTTTTGAGACAGAGCCTCAAGCTGTCACCCTGGATAGAGTGTTATGGCATCACAGCTCACAGCAACCTCCAATTCCTGGGCTCAAGTGAGTCTCTTGCCTCCGCCTCCCAAGTAGCTGGGCTATAGGCGCCTGCCACAATGCTAGGCCATTTTTTGGTTGCAGCTGTCATTGTTGTTTGGCGGGCCCGGGCTGGATTCGAACCTGCCAGCTTAGGTGTGTGTGGCTGGAGCCTTAGCCGCTTGAGCCACAGGCGCCGAGCCGGTTTTGCTATTCTTAATCTAAGGTCACAAAGTTTTTTTCTTACTTTTTTTCTAGAAGTTGTATTGTTTTAGAGTTAACATTCAAGTCTTCCATTTTGAATTGATAATTGCACATTTTACAAAGAGGCGGTCGACACCTAGAGAATATTTTGTAAATATTTTTTAAAATTTTGTAATGACTTTTATAAATATAAAATGCAGTTAGGGTAGCTATGTATATTAGAAGTGTGAAGCATGTTAGTTGTTAAAAATATGAAGAATATTAATTTTCAGATACTTGAGAATTTTCCAGAGCACTTTCTGTTAATGATTTCTAATTTAATACAGTCTGGTCAGACAAAATAGTTTGTAGGGCTTGGATCTGTTAAATTTATTGTGGCCCAGAATATGGTGTCTCCTGATAAATGTTTCATGTTCACTTGAAAAGAAGGTGTATTCTACTGTCTTGGGCATGAGTATTCTATAAATGTCTATTCAGAAACTTCTTTATCTTTTAATAGAAAAGGGGTGAAATATGAAATGAATTCATTTCCCTCTTCCCAAATTCATAGCGTGAGTCTGGAAATCCTGCCAGCCTTTTCTTCTAGTTGAAGAGCAGTCTCCTGATTGGAGTGACAGCTTTGAACTGGAAGACATTATTTCATTAGTGCACTAATCAACCACAGAGATTACCTGATTGGCTACTTAATAATTAAATGAAGTTGCTTGTAATTCTTTGAGCATACACAGAACTAATTAAATTAACCCTTTACTGCCCAGCACGCCTAGGGTATTCTTGTGTGAAGATGGAGGAGCCTAAAATCCTTCTTGAAAACTCTGGTGAGGTTAACAAGCAGATGTTTCAGTCAGTTGCAAAGGGAAGTACCTTATTTAAGAGGCATATTAAATACAAATAAAACAAAAAATATAGGTTCAGAAATTATTGTCTTTTGACAACTTGAGTATTTATTTATTTGGAGACAAAGTCTTATTATGTTGCCCTCGGTAGAGTGTTGTGGCGTCACAGCTCATAGCAACCTCCAGATCTTGGGCTTAAGCGATTCTCTTGCCTCAGCCTCCCAAGTAGCTGGGACTACAGGTGCCTGCCACAACACCCGACTGTTTTTAGTGGTAGTTGTCATTGTTGTTTGGCAGGGCTGCGCCGGGTTCCAACCCACCAGCTCCGGTGCATGTGGCTGGTGCCCTAGCCCCTCAGCTACAGGCACTGAGCCTTGAGTATTCTTTTTATTAATGTTGGTCTTAGTGTCTAGAAAGGCTTTTTCATACCAATACTTATTTTTGGATATAAGTTTAAGGCAAACCCTCTTCATAGTCAGTTTTACTTTGAGGAGATTTCAGTGTAAAATCTTATGCACATTAGTTATTTGAACACGTGCTTATAACAGCCTGCTGAGATACAGAGAGAGGATGGTGAAAGAGATTGTATTGGATTACAAATTACAGGTGATTGGCCAGCGCCTGTGGCTCAGTGAGTAGGGCACCAGCCCCACATACCTAGGGTGGCAAGTTTGAACCGGGCCCTGGCCAAACTGCATCAAAAAAATAGCTGGGTGTGTGGCGGGCGTCTATAGTCTCAGCTACTCGAGAGGCTGAGGCAAGAGAATCGCCTAAGCCCAAGAGCTGGAGGCTACTGTGAGCTGTGATGCAACAGCACTCTACCGAGGGTGACACAGTGAGACTCTGTCTCTTAAAAAAGAAAAAAAAAAAAAAAACACCAAATTATAGATGATGAATAAAATGTGGACTAGAATTTCAGAATTGAAAGGGACCTTGAATAAAATGACCTTTTCCAGCTTCTGTTTTTGTAGATGGGCCAACTTGGAAGTTAAGGAAATCAAGATGCAGAGAAGTTAGTCATTTTGTCTAACAGTAGTTCTCGGTAGGAGGTGATCTGCTCCTTCAGAGGACTTTGGCAGTGTCTGGAGACATTTTTTGGTTACCACAGCTTAGAGGAAGGGAGGGGGTGCTTGTGTGTGGAGGCCAGGGATATTGCCAAGTACCCTACAATGCAAAGGCCAGAGCCCCTCAGAACAACAACAAAAAATCATCTGGCCCAAAATGTCAGTACTGCCAAGCTTGAGAAACCCTGGTCTGAAGCCAACTTGAGTTTTGATTAGAATGTGGGTCTTGTAAAATCTACCTTTGTTGCTTTATCAGCTGTTGATAATCACTTCTAAATTATTTTTCTTTTTTCTTTTCTTTTCTTTTTTTTTTTTTGGGACAGAGCCTCAAGCTGTCACCCTGGATAGAGTGCTCTGGCATCACAGCTCACAGCAACCTCCAATTCCTGGGCTCAAGCGAGTCTCTTGCCTCCACCTCCCAAGTAGCTGGGACTATAGGCACCTGCCACAACGCCCGGCCGTTTTTTGGTTGCAGCCGTCATTGTTGTTTGACAGGCTCGGGTTGGATTCGAACCCGCCAGCTCAGGTGTATGTGGCTGGCACCTTAGCCCATTGAGCCACAGGCGCTGAGCCATTTTTAAAATTAAAATTCACGTAATA
Organism: Perodicticus potto; assembly: GCA_963574655.1. Taxonomy (NCBI): domain Eukaryota; kingdom Metazoa; phylum Chordata; class Mammalia; order Primates; family Lorisidae; genus Perodicticus; species Perodicticus potto. The sequence continues at coordinate 17,782 of CAUYRH010033436.1, read as the reverse complement.
AAGTTAACCATTTTAAGGCATACATTTCAGTGGCATTTAGAGGATTGACTATTTCATGCAACTATTACCGCTATCTAGATCCAAGATGTTTTTATAACCTCAAAGGGAGAGACCCTGTATCTATGAAATAGTCAATGTCCATTTTCTTCTCCCCTAGCCCCTGGCAACCATTTTCTGTCTCTATGGATTCTAAATTATTTTTATGTTTGCTTTTTTTGGTGTCCTGCAGAGAACCCCAGACAGGAAGTCAGGAGAGTGGACTTCACATCGAGCTTCTCTGTTCTTCCTCTTATTAACTCTGTGATTGGGCAAGTCAGTCATCTTTTGTGAGCCTGTGTTTCCTTTTTTTTTTTATTTCAATAAGACAGCTGTCACAGTAGCCAGATACTGTCCTTCTTTAAAGTTTGCAATTCTAGCCCATGTGTTTGCTCACTATTTTTATTGGACATCTGTAACAAAAAAAATTTTTTTTTTTTTTGGTAACAAAATTTTTAATCCTACAGTGATTTCTTTCTCACCCAGGGTGATTATGAACCAACCACCCACCTTTCCAGGTGCTAAATTAGTGTTTTTTGGATTGATTAGAACTTGGTTATTAGTATCAGCTCAGGTAAAATGATTAGAGAGGTAAAAGTGGCCTCCAAAATATTAATTCACCCTGTTGCTAAACATTTTAGGTTGCCTAATTTAGCGCCTAACTTGTATTATCTTGTAACTAGTAAAACATAAATAAGTACGATATTTTTCTGTATTCTCATTCCTGCTTAAAATCTTCCAATGGCCTTTCTCTTACATTTAGAATAAATTCTAAATCCCTTACCATTGTTTAGTAGAGGCCCATAAAAGCTGTTTACATCTGTGGCCTTCCCTTGTATGGTTCTTCCCCTTAGCTCTAAGTCACATCAGTTTTCTTTTATTCTTATAAGACTATGTGCCTTTGCACCTGTTCCTGGTTTTCACATCTCAGCTTAGATGTCATCTCACTGAATGCAGCCTTCCCTGATCATCCTAACTATAGCTTGCTTTAGTAAGCGTAAGTTAAGAATAACACAGTAAGTTTCCATCACCCATTTTCAACAATTACTAACATTCTGTAGTTCATAATCATCTAGTTTAAAGAACCCTTTCCTCTCTTCCCAACCCAGTCAGTCACTGTCATGCTTGCTTACTCTTACTCTTGTTTTCCTTTTTTGGAGTTACTTTATGGTTTACCTTAGTGTCTGTATTTATTTATTTTTTAACTTTTTTTTTTTTAAATTTTTGTAGAGACAGTCTCACTTTGTCACCCTCAATAGAGTGCCGTGGTGTCACAGCAACCTCCAACTCCTGGGCTTAGGCGATTCTCTTGCCTCAGCCTCCCTAATAGCTGGGACTACAGGCGCCTGCCACAACGCCCAGCTATTTTTCTGTTTTGCAGTTCAGCTGAGGTCAGATTTGAACCCACCACCTTTGGTATATGGGGCAAGCGCCCTACTCGATGAGCCACAGGTGCCACCCCGAAATAAACTTTTTAAAAGCAGGGACTGTGTTTTTATCCATATTTGTATTCTTAACTGTGTCTAGTAAATTAGACAACTTAGTAGATAGCAAATATTTGCTGTAATTTCTTTGTCATTTCTCCCTTCTGCTGACAGTAGAGGTGTTTATACAGTAGGCCCTCTTTAGGACTTTTGTAATGGAAGAAGAATAGTACACTTTCTTTCATTTACTTCCTAGTCACCTATTTATTTCTCATATAAAATAAAAACAAGCTTTTATTGACTGCAAATTTTTGTCCTTGCCAGATTCACTTGGTTTTTTAGTCTTCCTCTGGTTTTCATAGGTAATTTTTAACTCATTCTGGAAGTCCACATTTATCTGTCCTTTCTCTGATCTGTCGTTTATAGAACTACAGAAGGCAAGACCTGGAAAGGATGTTAGAGATATTTAGGTTTAACTCACGGTTTTACAGATGAAGATATTGCCCACAGTCATACTATAGGTATATGTAGTTGGTCGAATTAGAATTAGAACAAGGAGAGCCAAGCCTAGCAGTTAGTAGGCAGCCTAAGAATCATTTTCTCATTGTTCCACATATACGAGTTCTATTTTATCAGTTAGATTATTAAGTTCTTGGTAACAGTGACATTGTAGTATAGTCTTATGGTACCTTACATGGGCTTTAGCATTAGGCACAGAGTAATGTTTTGGGGTTGAGAGAATAATGTGAAGGTATACTTTATTTGAAAATAATTTAATATTATATACATGTTACTCCCTGACTTGTGGGAAGAGACACCTGGAGGGCAAATCTTGATTACTTGTGCAATGGGTATATAAAAGAATTGGGAATGGGACAGATGAGATGGAGAGAATTAACAGAAGGCTGCAGATGGTGGCTTAGCACTTTGGAACAAGTCCATCAGTTCCTGCTGTCCAATCCAGTGTGAAAGATCCATCTGGGCCTCCCCTGAGTGCAAGAATGTGATGTAATGGACACAGGGCTGTGAAAGCCGGTTTCGCTGAAAGTAATTACCAGGTTGGATCAAATAGACTTGGAAATGTTAGGTGTAGAGACAAGATGGGAAGAACTGAAGACCTGGATTAGGTAGTCCTTAATATATCTCTTTTCTTCCTATTTATCTGGTAAAATTCAGACCCTTGGTATCTTGATTCTTATTTTAATTTTTTAAAAATTTAAGTAAGTGTGAAAATTTAAAGCAGTACCTCCTTGCAAAAAAATTTATTGTTAAAACTTTAGGAAATTGAGATAAGCAAAATGAAGAAAATAAATGATTATAATTAGTTATTTTGAGCCTGTATACGTCTATTTTAAAAAATGCCAATACATACTTTAACATCATAATATATTATCAATATATGGTATAAAATGTTTATGGCTTTAGAGGTAATATATAATGAATATCTATTATGTTATAAGCAGATCTGCAGTTTCATTATAATTCAGGTATTGGGTACACCATTATTTAACCAGTTCCCTAAGTTGGACATTGAATTTTATGCTAAGATGACATCTTTGTATATTGTGTACATTATTCTTCCCTTCAGGTACAGTTAGATGGTGGAATGTCTTTCTTTCTTTATTTCTTTTTTTTTTTGAGTCAGAGCCTCAAGCTTGCCCTGGGTAGAGTGCTGTGGCATCACAGCTCACAGCAACCTCCAACTCCTGGGCTCAAGCGAATCTCTTGCCTCCGCCTACCAAGTAGCTGGGACTACAGGCGCCCGCCACAACGCCCAGACATTTTTTGGTTGCAGCTGTCATTGTTGTTTGGTGGATCGGGCTAGATTCGAACCCGCCAGTTCAGGTGTATGTGGCTGACGCCTTAGCCGCTTGAGCCACAGGTGTCTAGCCCTTAAGAGACAGAGTCCCTCTTTGTCGCCCTCTGTAGAATGCCATGGCATCACACAGTTCACAGCAACCTCAAACTCCCAGGCTTAGGCTATTCTCCTGCCTCAGCCTCCCGAGCAGGCACCCGCCACAATGCCCAGCTATTTTTTTGTTGCAGTTTGGCTGGGTCTGTGTTTGAACCTGGTATCCTCGGTATATGGGGCTGGTGCCCTGCCCACTGAGCCACAGGTGCCACCCTGGAATCTCTATTTTTAATATACCTGACACGCCTGTTAAATATTCTAATGGTTATTATTGAATACTGCCATGGCTGATATTCTAATAAACTTGCCTTATTTCTTGTGTGTGTTAAATGATGATCCATAGCTGTGGCTACAGTTCTGATGTTCTGGTTATTATAACCTGAAATAGTTGGGTCATTTCTGTTTATTCAGTCTGTTTCCCCAACATTCAGTAATAGCTATGTCACCATTGATTCCTAATAATGTGATTAAGTCCAGTTGGTAAAGTCATTCTGTTCTTTACGGTTGCGATTCATTTTTTGTTTCTAGCTTTTATTAACATTTTAATTCCCTGACCCAACCCCATACTCTGAAGCTACTTTTTATGTGTGTGCCTCACACAGCCCTGTATTTGGCTTAACTCCCATTCTTGGGTCTACAGAGGTCTTTGGCACCCAGCTCAAAATTCTGTAGCATTTGCTGATTTTCACGTTGGGGAGGGAGATGAGGGCTGTTTTAACCTTCAACAAAGGATGTTGCTATGGGGTCAGAGGAAAGGTGAGAACTTCAATTCCAGAGACTGTGCAGAAGATAAATTAGGACTTCGGGGTTGAAAAATTGTGACTAGAAATTCTGCCTGAAAGGCTCTTTGAGGTAATTCTTGAAGCTTAACTATGACTTAAGTCTTCATGAGCAATGTTTTGTGTCTTGTGCGGAGAGGGGGATGGAACACTGGCCACCTTCTCTGGAGGCATTGTCTAGAGCTACCTGCCCCTTTCCTTTCTTGTGGCATTTGGGGACCCCAGTCTGTTATTTGTACATCTACGTTCTGTCCTTTGAGGATGATGACCCCTTTTTGCAGGGAAGCTGCAGTTTGATTTTTAATTAGTTGTTAAAATTTTCTTCAGGAAATGCCCAGCACCCTCTTTCAACCTACTTTGAGATTGAGAGTGTCTGGTCTTGGGCCGCACACACCTCTTTTTGACCTTTTTGGAAGTACTTCTTTGGTAGAGCCTTAAGTCTCTTTTAGTAAGTCAGTTGTGAAGCTGGCTTCAAAGGCGACTTATCTGATGGGGCGTGGACCTCCTATCAAGAGAGTAGAACCAATAGATTATTCTTGTGAGAACAAGTTGGAGAACAAAGAAAGTAGGATTATAGTTCTGTCCTTGGAAGCTAGAGTGTAGAGGAAAACGGGAATAAGTTGTGTACTGACAGCAGCAAGAAGGGATGACTTATTCCCCTGTAAGGCTTCGATTTCTTTGTTTCCAGGCAAATACCCTTCAGGATCTAGAGTCAGTTTATTTTGGTTGCTTATAATTGTTCTTAACTACGTCCTTAATGTATTGCTCTGTCTTGACTGTGATTGCCTCATTTAATTAAGCTCACTATTCTGCAGTTCCTTGTGTGCTCTTTTAGCATTGTTCAGACCTGTGAATCTGAGCAAGCAGGAAAAACAAAATGTTGGTGTCAGGACCGTCTTTGCTGGGGGAACTGACTTACATCTGGTCTTTAGTCACTTGGTGTTCCGTTTGGCAATTTGGGCCTGCTCTTCTGCTCTGCAAGCTAAATGTGTGGTCCAAAGCTGGTCCAAATTTCACGTGCACTGGAGAAAGGGTTATTAATCACTCACTGTACATCCCTAGGAGCACAGAGATTCTCAATGATGACGAAGTTTTGAGGTGTATTGCAAGTACATCTACTTTGCTACTGATTGTGAATTCTTAAAATTGGCAAATAATATACCTAAAACATTAATTTGAGCAGATGCAAGGTTGTTTTTGTAACTTAGTAATATTGAAAATGTGGGAACTTATGTTTTCATGAACTCTTTGAGTTGAGAGAAGAATGGTTGGGGTGAGGAGTTGGAGTGGAGCTTGGAGTTAGGTGGGAGTAGATTGTAGCTGGTGTATAAATGGCCTTTCTTAGTGATGCTTCTGTTGGGGTATGCTTATGTGTTTAGGGCATCTATTTACAACCAATGAATAGTTTCTGAACTGTGGTTCATAAAGTGATTATAGACAGTGTCAAAATTTTTTTTACTAAATTGTGTCTTATTTGGGGTTGGAGTGTGTAACATGAATGGTTAGTTTACTTAGAAATCATTTGCTGTGCACAGTGCCTAGCGGTGGGTACTTAAAATGTTTTTGGATGAGTAAATAAATAAATGAGATTTTCCCCCCTTTTATTGTTGAACCTTATTTATTAACAAATAATCTGGCGTTTAGTCTAAGTTAGTGACTTTTGTATCATTTTTTTCTAACCAGCTGAATTTAAGATTCATATCCCCACTCCCTTTTTTCTTTTTCTTTCTTTTGGAGACAGAGTCTAGCTCTTGTCACCTGGGCTGGAGTGCAGTGACATAATTACAGCTCACTGCAACATCAGACTCCTGAGAGCTCAGGTGGTCCCCCTGCTCCTGAGTAATTGTGACTACAGGCGCCTGCCATGATGCCCAGATACTTTTTCCTGTTTTTAGTAGAGATGGGGTCTTGTTCTTGCTCAGACTGATCTCCAACTCCTGAATTCAAATAATCCTCAAGCTCAGCCTCTCAGAGTGCTAGGATTACAGGGAGGAGGCACTGCACCTGGCCTTTTTCCTCTTGATTCAGCAGTTTGCCCTGCCCTTTTGGTCCACTGTTTTCATTATGTGTTGCTGCTGAAGTAGGAACATGAGATGAACTACTTTCAGCTATGTATTCTTTTTTTTTTTTTTTTTTTTTTTGAGACAGAGCCCTAAGCTGTCACCCTGGATAGAGTGTTATGGCACCACAGCTCATAGCAACCTCCAATTCCTGGGCTCAAGCGAGTCTCCTGCCTCTGCTTCCCAAGTAGCTGGGACTACAGGCGCCCGCCACAGCGCCCAGCCATTTTTTTTTTTTTTTTTTTGGTTGCAGCCGTCATTGTTGTTTGGTGGGCCTGGGCTGGATTCGAACCCACCAGCTCAGGTGTATGTGGCTGGCGCCTTAGCCCATTGAACCACAAGCGCTGAGCCTCAACTATGTATTCTTAATAAAGAATTTCGCAACTTATTCGGGTGTAGACTGGTACATGATTGGCATTTTGGGTATAGTTCATTAGAGCACTGGCTGTATAGCATGGCCCATAGTTCCTTTCCTTTTTAAAATGTTCCTTCTGAGAATAACTACAGACAAGCAACATTTTTTGGATGATTCCAGGATGTGGTTTATAATCCTCAGTTTTACAGAATCTTATGGTTTTTTCCAGATATTTTATGGTGTTGCGAAATGCAGGACACTCGAGGTAAACTCATATTCACCTTAAGAAATAATTCCAGGCTGGGCTCAGTGGCTCATGCCTGTAATCCTAGTCTTCTGGGAGGCCAACAAAGGTAGATTGCTTGAGCTCACAGGTTTGAGACCAGCCTGAGCCAGAAGGAGACCTCATCTCTAAAAATAGCCGGATGTTGTGGTGGGTGCCTGTAGTCCCAGCTACTTGGGAGGCTGAGGCAAGAGAATCGCTTTAGCTCGAGAGTTTGAGGTTGCTGTGAGCTGTGACGTCATGGTACCCTACCGAGGGTGACATAATGAGAGTCTGTCTCAAAAAAAAGGAAAAGAAAAGAAATAATTCCTTATAATAGAATGCAGGGCAGAAAACTGAAGTACTATACAGTACTGAAACCACTCACCATGAAGTAGAATAAGGCAAAGTGAAATGTTTGTATTCGAAAGAGACTGTCTTATTTTTACCCCCAAATGCAGTAATGTACAATAGGGTTATCATTTACTACCGTATGTGAAATATCTGGGGCTGCAGTTGAAATGACATAATTTAGTGGTTATATGTATTTTAACTCTTGGAAAAAATGTGATGTATAATACTTTCAAGTTTAGTAAAAATCCGAAAATCCAACATTTTGTATTACAGAAAATCCTCATGGTGTGGGATCTATATGCTAACCGCTGAGTATACAAAGAGATTTTGGTTATGTGCATTTTGTTGATGTAAATGGTTCAGTATGTATATTAAAATGGGGTGCTCAGCTTGGCGCCTGTGGCTCAATGGGCTAAGGCGCTAGCCACGTAAATCCAGCCCGCGCCCGCCAATCAACAATGACGGCTGCAACCAAAAAATGGTCGGGCATTGTGGCGGGCACCTGTAGTCCCAGCTGCTTGGGAGGCGGAGGCAGGAGACTCGCTTGAGCCCAGGAGTTGGAGTTTGCTGTGAGTTGTGATGCTACGCCACTCTATCCAGGGTGACAGCTTGAAGCTCTGTCTCAAAATAAAATAAAATAAAATGGGGTGCTCACTTCCGCAGCGTATATCCTAAAATTGGAACAATACAGAGATTAGCCATGACCCCTTGTACAAGGATGACTTGCAAAGCATGAAGTGTTCCATATTTTTTCATTTGCTAATATTCACAGGTCCTGAAACCAAGACTTTGATAACTGAAGTGATTTACCCAATTGAGGGCTCTTCCAATTTTAAACCCCATTCTCAATTTCTTCTCTTAACAAAACAACAAACTTTTTGGCTTGCTAGTCACAGAAACAAATTGTGGTGCATCTTACCTGACTGGGAGAATATATCTTACCTTTCTTGATATATTTGCCATTTTATGCAGTTTGGAAATCACATACTGTATTTAGTTATTATTTCAAAGTATTTTGACTTTTTTTTTTTTTTTTTTGGTAGAGACAGAGTCTCACTTTATCACCCTTGGTACCATCACACAGCTCACAGCAACCTCCAACTCCTAGGCTTAGGCGATTCTCTTGCCTCAGCCTCCCAAGTAGCTGGGACTACAGGCAACCGCTACAATGCCTGGCTATTTTTCTGTTTTGCAGTTCAGCGGAGCCCGGGTTTGAACCCCCCACCTTCAGTATATGGGGCCAGCACCCTACTGGATGAGCCACAGGCACCGCCCATTGACTTTTAATTTTATATACTTGATATACAGTAGGACCTCTGTAAGTTGACAACCTAGAGGACTGTAATAAATCCGTCAACATATGGAGGTGGTCAGGATAAGGAACTGGGCCTCCTGTACTGGTATGTACATGTGGTACTTGTCCCTTTCATGAAAATTAGGTCAACTTGTGAAGGGGAAGGAGGGCAAGGGTATGAGGGAGGGCGACGGGTGTGCTCCCACTTAATGGACACAATGTAGGGTAATATGGCACACCTTCTGGGTGTGGGACACAACTGCAACAGGGACTCCTCCTAACAAATGCAAACATTGTGACCTAATTGTACCCTCACATTAATCTGAAATAAAAATAAAAAATTAGGTGAGCTTAATGAGGTGGTTGGTGCAGGCTAGTGGTCAACTGTGGAGTTTCTACTGTATTTTATCACGGCTCTGAGCAATAGTAAAGGTATGTAATGGTGATATGGGTTAACCTCAGTGATAGTATCCACAAAATGGCACTGGTAAAGTGACTTGAATAAGATAAAAAGAAACATGTGATTATTAAGAATTTTAGTATAGGCTCGGCACCCGTTGCACAGTGGTTATGGCACCAGCCACATACACTGGTGCTGGTGGGTTCGAACCCAGCCCGGACCTGCTAAACAACGACAACTACAACAAAATATAGCCAGGCTTTGTGGCAGGTGCTGTTAGTTCCAGCTACTTGGGAAACTGAGGCAAGAGAATCACTTAAGCCCAAGAGTTTGAAGTTGCTATAAGCTGGGATGCCATGGCACTGTACCCAGGACAACATAATGAAACCTTGTCTCAAAAAATAATTTTAGTATAGGTCAATTGCCTGATGTTGACTTTTATACAGGTAGGTAAGATTTATTTCCTTTCAATGGGAAAAGAAAATTGTACTTCAAGTACGCTCGATCTTTCCCTCTTTGGTGTCTGTAGTTCACATTAGTTAGTATACAGCACAGTTTCTATAATGAATCTTATCAATAAATTCTCTTTACAAATACTTTTTGTAGTACTAAAGTCATACCTCTGTATCTTTTTGTGGATATTTCTTTTGTTTTTGTTTTTGTTCTTTTTTTGTAGAGACAGAATCTCTTTAGCGCCCTCAGTAGAGTGCCTTGGCATCACACAGCTCACAGCAACCTCCAACTCCTGGGCTTAGGCGATTCTCTTGCCTCAGCCTCCTGAGTAGCTGGGACTACAGGCTCCCGCCACAACGCCCGGCTATTTTTCTGTTTCGCATTTTGGACGAGGCCGGGTTTAAACCCGCCACCTTCGGTATATGGGGCCAGCGCCCCACTCGTTGAGCCACAGGCTCCGCCCTGTGGATATTTCTTAAGATTATTTAAGATTGTTTAGTTAACTGTATTTTCAACAAAGTATTACCTCATCTTTTCTAGTTTAAATTACTGTACCTTTCACAGTGAATACGTACACCCCAGATGGGATAAAATGGGAAATGTCTTAGAAAGTAGTGTAGAGTAACCTCTGACAGCCTGCAAAATCTGAGGCTGGGCCAAGGTGGATTAGCAGTTGATCCGACTTTTGCTTTTTAGGCTTTCTTCGTTGATGGGAAGTAAATATTGCTGATAGTATATCTTCATGAAATGGAGAACTTGTGTTTATAAGTGGATCAGAATTTGTAGTTTAAAAATGTTGGTTTTAGCAGTTTTTAAATCTTATTCTTTTGTCTACAAATAATTTTGAAACTTTTTACTTATTTTACATTCATCCATCCATCTATCCACTGGGAATTTAATTTTTTGTGCATTGGAGATTTGAGGCTTCATCACTACATCCAGAGGCCCAGTTTTCCCAGTGTACTCATGATTTCTGGGAAGAAACTGTTTTAGGATTGCATTTAACAGTCTCAAACTCCCTATGGCTCCCTAAATAGTGATTGATTTCCTGCAAAATATGCTGGCATATATAGAGTAAAAAGATAAGCTACAGGCACAAAGAAAGGAGTAATAATTTGTACTTATTACTTCCTTGAAATGATTACTAGAATTTCTTTTTCCCTGTGAGTCAAGATGATAGAATATATAGTTTTTTAGTTGTTTTTTTTCCCCTAGGACTTAGACGTTTTTTGTTTGTTTCCTTTGCCCTCAAATATTGAAATTCCTTCCTCCTTGTTAATGGTCTGGATGATGAAATGGGTAAAGCCAAATAGAGTAGGATATAGGATTTTGGTCTCTAAAACTAGGCTTCCTGGGTTCAAACCTTGGTCATACTATTGTGGATGGATGGTGATTTATCTAATTATAGGACTCTTGTGTTGTTCAAGGGCTTTGCTTTTTTTTGGAGACAGAGTCTCTGTTTGTCACCCTCAGTAGAGTGCTATGGCTTCATAACTCCCAGCAACCTCAAACTCTTGGGCTTAAGCAATTCTCTTGCCTCAGCCTCCCAATTAGCTGGAACTATAGGCGCCCACCACAAGGCCTGGCTATTTTTAGAGATGAGGTCTCAGTCTGGATCAGACTGGTCTTGAACCTGTGAGCTCAGGCAATCCACCCACTTTGGCCTTCCAGAGTGCTAGGATTACAGATGTGAGCCACCACGCCTGGTCTGCTTTTTTCTTTTAAAAATAAACCAATGAATACCAAATGTGTACATTTGTGATTATTTTCCTATGATAAATTCCCCAAATTCTCAAACTATGAGTCTTTATTTTTTAAGAATTTGATATTGAGGGCAGTGCCTGTGGCTCAAAGGAGTGAGGCACCGGCTCCACATGCTGGAGGTGGTGGGTTCAAACCCAGCCCTGGCCAAAAACTGCAAAAAAAAAAAAAAAAAAAAAAGAATTTGAAATTGCTTTTTGACATGCAGTTTGATGGATGTTTACTCTGTTAATTTTTGTGGAAGAAACATAATTGGCTTTATTCCATGCATTTGACAAGTTTTTTTTGTGCATTTTAGTAGAAGTAGCATTTAAATGTAGGTCTGGCAACAGCTATTGACTGTCATGATGTTTCCTCTGAGGGTCACTTCTTGATAGTTTTACTTTGTAAAATAGGAAGTTTTCTATACTATACCTATTTTGTAGAAAGGCTATGCAAATAATTACTTTAGTTCTGTGGAAGGAAAATTTTTATAACAACTTAATAAGTTATAGTTAGTGAAAGTAATATTAATCACTGGTCAAGTTTTGACAAGTGTTGCAAAAAGGGAAGGAAAAAATAATTAGGTGCAAAGTATTCTTGCTACAGTCTCTGCTTAGGGTGAAAGATAAAATTGTGGCTCTCTGAAACTTGGGGGCAGATCTTATAAGTAGTCGAGATTTCCACGTCATGCAGTTCACTGCTGTTTATCCTACAGCCTTAATTAATCCAAAAAAAAATTTTTTTTTTTAAGAGGCAGGATCTTGCTCTGTCACTCAGGCTTGGAGATCAGTGGCTGGATCATAGCTCACTGCAATTCTTGGGCTCAAGCAGTCCTCCCACCTCAGCCTCCTGGTGGCCTCAATTTTTAATTTTACCCCTTTTGAGAAAAAATATTAAAAAATTTTTTTACAATATTGGCCTTTTGTTTTTAATACCTATTATGCCATGAATTCATAGGGGAAAGATTTTAGCAGGGCAGGTAGGTGCCTTGCCATTGACTGTGGCAGAGCTTTCTATGACTAATGCTTTGAATTCCTGGCGAATAGGTTCCAGCATCTTACATCATTGTTACATGGGGTCTGTTGGTCTAGTCATATCTGCTCTATCACACACACCCTGCCCCAGGCAATCACTGATCTGATTTCTATCACTATAGATTAGGTTTCACTGTCCTAGAAAATAAACAGAGTCATAATATGTATTCCTGTGTCTTTTCCAGTCGAATATGGGATACGCTTTTATCTAGTCCTAATAATTGTGTCCTTAAGCCTATATTTCAGCCCTGCACTGCAGCACAGTGATGCAATTTTGGTTTGTATGTCTTTGCCTGGAACTTCAGTAGCTCCAAATTTAGGTATTAGAGGGGAGGGTGTTTCTTGTGGTATTTATTTATTTATTTATTTATTTATTTATTATTTTTTGAGACAGTGTATCACTATGTTGCCCTTGTTAGAGTGCGGTGGTGGCACAGCTCGCAGCAACCTCAAACTCTTGGGCTTAAGCGATTCTCTTGCCTCAGCCTCCCAAGTAGGTGGGACTATAGGAGCCCCACCACAACTGGTTATTTTTTGGTTGTAGGTGTCGTTGTTTAGCAGGCCTGGGCCGGGTTTGAACTGAGCTACGGGTGCCAAGCCTGGTGGTAGGTTTTTAAAAAAGTGTTTCTGGGTCTTCACAACAGTTACCTAACTACTTTTCATAATACTTTGCGTAGTCATTCCTAATAATTTTTGGTTTCTAATTGCCTAGAACTATGAAAATATGTAACAAAGATTAGTTTGAATTATCTGCAAGTTTGTCTTACCTGTTGGGTCTTTCTGGTCTTCAGTTAAACTATATAGAAAGAAGTTATGTTATGGCACAATAAAACATAGTATAATTTGCACCTCAACATTTCGATTAAGGGATTTTTTGCTCATCTTACTTACAATTTTTTGTTATTCTTTGAGACAGGGCCTCAAGCTTTCACCCTGTGTAGAGTGCTGTGGTGTCACAGCTCACAGCAATCGCTGATTCTCTTGCCTCAGCCTCCCAAGTAGCTGGGACTACAAGCACCTGCCACAATGCCTGGCTATTTTTTGGTTGTAGTTGTCATTGTTTGGCAAGCCTGGGCCAGATTCGAAATGGTGTATGTGGCTGGTGCCTTAGCTGCTTGAGTTATAGGTGCCAAGCCTATTTACAGTTTTTTAAACACTACTTTTTTGTCACATGTATTTGATACTTTATTACTTTTTAAAAAAATAAACTTTAATTTTTAGAGCATTTTTAGGATCACAGCAGAAATTGAGAAGAAGGTACTGAGATTTCTTATAAACGCGCACTGCCCCCCCACAGGGAGTGTGAGAACCTTATGGTAAGAAAATAGTCCTAATTCCTCTCTCCCATCTGGTATCATGTTGCCATTCATTTCATTTATGCATACTTAATGTATGTATGCACAGGTAATGAAATACATTTTTGGGATTATTTAGGGTAAGTGTACCTGTTAGCAAAGACTTTTTTAAAATTTTATTTTACCATCACTTATTCCCTGATTTATTTATTTCCTTCTTCCCTCTCTTCCTCTTCCCCGTCCCCTCCCTTTTCCCCTTTTTAAAAGCAGAGTCTCTGTTGCTCTAGGCTAGAATGCTGTGGAGCCCGCCTAGCTCACAGCAACCTCAAACTCTTAGTTTTGCCTCAGCCTCTTTTTTAAAATTTTATTTACTTATTTATTTTAGAGACAGAGTTTCACTTTATTGCCCTTGGTGGAGTTCTGTAGCGTCACACAGCTCACAGCAACCTCCAACTCCTGGGCTTAGGCGATTCTCTTGCCTCAGCCTCCCGAGTAGCTGGGACTACAGGCGCCCGCCGCAACGCCTGGCTATGCCTCAGCCTCTTGATAGCTGGGATAGGCTCCTGGGACAGGCTACCGACACAGGCTGATTTTTCTGTTTTAAGTAGAGGCAGGGTCTTACTCTTGCTCATAGTAGTCTCAGATTCTGAGCTCAAGCCATCCTCTTGCCTCGCCTCTCAAGGTGGTTAGAATTATAGATGTGAGCCACTATGCCTGGCTGTTTTCCTTTTTTATCTTTGCCTTTCTGAAGTTTGAGGATTTATCTTGTTGGGTATTCTTTGCTTCCTTGATCATCTGTGGTTTGGTTGATGCCTGATAGAAATATAGAGAAATTTTCAGTTTTTCTTCCCTTTTCTTTTTTTGGAGACAGTCTCACTCTGTGTGGCCCAGGCTGGAGTCCAGTAGCATGATCATGGCTCATTGCAACCTCCAACTCCTGTCTCAGCTTCCCAAGTAGCTTGTTGCAGCCACTGTGTCTTCATAATTTTTGAACAACTTTTTGTAGAATGGGGTCTTCCTGTGCCACCCAGCTTGGTCTCCTGGCTTTGAGTGATCCTCCTTTCTGGGATTCTCTTCCTTTATTCTCCTTCTAGTATTCCCATTATGTTTATATTACACCCTTTGTAGCTGTCTCACAGTACTTCGATCTTTTTTCCTCTTTTGAGTTTTTATTGATACATCCTCAAGCATGGAGCTTTCTTGTTTTGGCTGAGTCTAGTCTACTAATGAGTCCATCGCTGGCATTCATCATTTATTGTGCAGTGGTTTGTTCTCTGTCTCTCTGCCTTTCTTTTCTTTTGACAGAATCCCCTCTATGACCCAGCTAGAGTGCTGTGGTGTCAGCCTCCTATAACCTCAGACTCCTGGACTCAAGTGATCCTTCTGCCTCGGTCTCCCAGAGTGCCAGGATTACAATGTGAGCCATAGCACCATACTCTTACAGTGTCTTTGATCTCTTGCATTTCTCTTAGCTTTTTTCTTAGAATTTCCATCTCTCTGCGTACATTTGCTCACCTGTTCGTGTATGTTGTCTGTGTACGTTATTCATTAGAACCCTTCGCTTTATTATAGTTGTTTTAACTTTCCCTCCTGATTGATTCCAACATCCCTGCCACATCATATCTGAGGCTAGTTCTGGTCAGTCTGGTTCTGATATTTGCTCTGTCTCTTCATAACTGCTTTTCTGCCTTTTAATATGCCTTGTAATTTTTCTTGACAGTTTGACATGATGTACTGGCCATAAATAGGCCTTTAGTAGTGTGGTGGTGAGGTATGGGAAAAGAGAAGGAGTTCTGTAGTCCTGTGATTGGGTCTCAGCCCATTAATGCGCTGTGCTTGTGAACTGTGAACTTCACAAATGCCTGTCAGTTATCCCGCCCATCCACCCCCACCCCACCCCACCCCCTGACCCCCTAGGATAGCTAGAGTGGGCTGGCATGGAGTATTTCCCTTTCCCCGGGTCAGTTAGGCTCTAATAAAACCCCAGCAGGTTTGGCTCTGGTTAAATAGTTTCTCCTGAGGGCAGACCTTGTTAAGAACAAAGTGCTCTGAGTTATTTCATAATGGTTTCTTTCCCTCTCCTGCCTGGAGCACAAGGGGATTTTCCCCAAATATTTACTATGACAGTCTGGTAGAACTCCAGGAGGATAAATAGAAACGTTTGCAACACCCCCACACACACCTGGGTTCCCTTGGATTTTTAACTCTGAGGTTTGTCCACACTGAGTTCCCCACACTTTGTCACTTGCAGTTAGGTTTCCTTACCCCAGCACTTTTTTTCATGTTTGTTTTTTTTTTTTTTTTTTTTTTTGGTGAGTTGTGATACTCTGTATTCCTCTGTCTCTCTAATTTGGGGCAGGAGGGTTGCTCTGTGACCTCACATCTTTGTAACAGAATCTTAGTAGAGTTATTGCCTTTTCAGTTTGTTTAGCTTTTTGCTTTTCTGTCAGCAGAGAGTTACTTATTGTTTACACATATTAAGGTTTTTTTTGCAGTTTTTGGCCGGGGCTGGGTTTGAACCCGCCACCTCCGGAATATGGGGCCGTTGCCCTACTCCTTGAACCACAGGCGCCGCCCCACATATTAAGGTTTTAAAATAATGATGCTTTGTCTTTTCCACCTTAATATTTTCCATTGTTCTGGTTTTTGTTTTTCCTCACCCTTCCTTTTCTATTCAGAACCATATATAGCCTTTGAGATTCTGTCTCATGTGAGATGTAATCACATCTTGAAAATATTTTTATACATACTATGTTATCAGAATATGCAAAGGAATGAAATGAATTTTGAGAAGACATTTGTGACCATCAAGAGTAAAGTCGGTTGTAAAGTGGTTTTATACATTTATTTTGATCTTAAAATTGAGCAGTTGGTTTGAGTCAGTTGTATTTTTATGCAACCTGGTGTAAGCATTTTAGCTTTGATTAATTTTAAAGCTGTGTATTAGTACTGGACAACTGTGTTCTAAAGCTATAAAGCTATCTTCCACTTTAACCTCATTTGGTCCCTTTCTTTCTTGTGCTCTGTAACTCAATTTCAATAAATATTTATTGTGGGCCTGTGACATACCAGGCTTTAGGTGCTGAAAATAGGAAATCAAATTAGATGCAGACAAGTAAATCAGTTTTATGGGCTCTGATAGGAATAGAACTATGCAGAAGATACCTTGGGCAGATACATCGAAATGAGACTTGGGATAGAGAATGGTTTCCCCAGGCCCCCAGATCTTGAGTTAAATTTTGAAGAAGCAACAGTAGCAATTTGCTGGGACAAAGCTGATGTGATTAGGAGAAAAAGCCTTCTGAAAACTTTGGCTGTTACTTTCTAGTCTAGTGAGATAGACCAGGGGTCTAATGTAGAGATGGACCAGTAAGAAGGTTAATATAATAATTAAATGAGAGGTGAAGATGAGTCTGAACTACAGTGTGGCTAAAGGACGAAGGCCATAAAAGAGACATTCAAGGGAAAGAAAAAGAGATGCCATTTACAAAAATTAGTGACTAGTTCAAAGTGAGAATGAGGGAGAAAGAATTGAGTGCTACTTTTCAGGATTCTGACTTGGGTGTCTGAAGTAGGGAGGAATATTTTCTATTCAACCATATGTCAAGTTGAGAGAGAGATTAGTAAAATAAACTATTAGTAAATAAACGCCATCGTGTTGTTTCACCAGTTCCCAGATGAAGGAAAATTTCATTTCATCCATGAATATATATCCATTTGTTTATACAAAAGACACAGGTCTTTTAAAAAATAAAACCCTACAACACATTATCACACACAAAAATGTTTAAAAGAATTCTTTAGGCTCGGTGCCTGTAGCTCAAGCAGCTAAGACACCAGCCACATACACCAGAGCTGGTGGGTTCAAATCTGGCCTGGGCCTGCCAAACAGTGAAAACTACAACCAAAAAATAGCCAGGCGTTGTGGTGGGCACCTGTAGTCCCAGCTGCTTGGGAGGCTGAGGCAAGAGAATCGCTTAAGCCAAGGAGTTAGAGATGGCTGGGAGCTTTGAGGCAACAGCACTCTACCCAGGGCAGTAGCTTGAGGCTCTGTCTTAAAAAGAAAAAAAATAATAATTCTTAAATACCAAATTTCCCTAGTAGTTTTCTCCTTTCTTACTGTGTGTGTGTGTGTGTGTGTGTGTGTGTGTGTGTTTTAGACAGAGCCTCAAGCTCTCACCCTGGATAGAGTACTGTGGCATCACAGCTCACAGCAACCTCCAATTCCTGGGCTCAAGCTAGTCTCCTGCCTCCGCCTCCCAAGTAGCTGGGACTACAGGCGCCCGCTACAACGCCCGGCCATTTTTTGGTTGCAGCCACCATTGCTGTTTGGCAGGTCCGGGCTGGATTCGAACCTGCGAGCTCAGGTGTACGTGGCTGG
>CAUYRH010033435.1:0-27245 GCA_963574655.1 Perodicticus potto | reverse complement strand
GCATCTCTCTCCCCACTTGAAATCTCTCCCTCTACCAGGAGCTTTGGTGTTTTCTGTATTCTTTTCTGTAAATCAATTCTGTCTTACCACGGAGGGGTGGGGGGGGAATAATGTAATGAAGAATAATAAAATACATATATTAAAAAAAAAAAAAAAGAAGTGACAGGTAATGCTTACAAATGGCTGGCTGTCCAATTATTATTACCCCTCATTATGCCAAGTGAAAAGATTTCTGCTCAGTGCTGTGAGGCTCATAAGAGCAGACTCTACATTTAGAAACAGGAAAGTCATTTGTTTTGTGATGTGATAGTTAGAAAAAGTATTTTTAAGTCTTTATATTTCTTAATTCATAAAAATATGAAAATTGTATGGAATTCCATTATTTTGTTAGCATCCATTTTTCCCACTAGGTATTTGTGTCAAAAGCTTGAAAAAGGGCATCTGGATTTAGACCCATTGGTCTAAACTATTATCTATGTGGAACCATGCAGTAACTAGTAACCTCTATGTGGTCATTCTTTGTTATGTCTAAATAAACTTTTGTGAGTTTATCTTTTCTATTTTCTGATGTATCATGCTTTTTCTGTCATAGGTAATATTATATTGATTTTAATACACCCATGTATGTTTGCATGTTATACTAAACTTTTCTTTAAAATACAACATTATATATGTACACCATGAAATGCTATTCAGCCATTTAAAAAAAATGGAGACTTTATAGCCTTTGTATTAATCTGGATGGAAGTAGAACACATTATTCTTAGTAAAGCATCACAAGAATGAAGAAGCATGAATCCTATGTACTCAATTTTG
This sequence comes from Perodicticus potto, assembly GCA_963574655.1. Taxonomy (NCBI): domain Eukaryota; kingdom Metazoa; phylum Chordata; class Mammalia; order Primates; family Lorisidae; genus Perodicticus; species Perodicticus potto. The sequence continues at coordinate 26,429 of CAUYRH010033435.1, read as the reverse complement.
ATATGAGGACAATTAATGACAATTAAGGACACGGTGGGAGTGGGGGAAGGGGAGAGCGGAGAGAGAAAGAAGGAGGGAGGAGTGGGGAAAGGAAGAGCAGAGAATGGGAAGAGGGGTGGGGCCTTGGTGTGTGCCACACTTTTTCGGGGCAACACACGATTGTAAGAGGGACTTTATGTAACAAGTGCAATCAGTGTAACCTGGTTTCTTGTACCCTCAATGAATCCCCAACAACAAAAAAAATACAACATTAAATGTTAAAATGTTTAAATAATTCGATCTTGAAAATATTAAGTCAATGTCCAGAATACCTTAGTTCTTTGCCACTTCATTTTAGGGTTTAGAAAAGGTCAATGTAGATCACATTTAGACAAAAAATGAAGAGAAACTGTATCACTTGATAAGCTGCAATAGTGAAACACGAAATTGAACACAGCTTTAAAAACACGAGGATACTTATTGCTCATTTACTAGAAGTTTAGAGTTGAGCAGTCCTAGAGTTAGTGCAAAAAATCAAGCATATCACCAAAGATCGAGTGTATTCCCACCAGTCTGCTCTGCCATCCTCAGAGTGTCTATGTTCTCTCCCTTTGTAGAAAACTTGGTTATATCTCATTGGCCAAATCTGGGTCACATGATCATTCCTAGGTCCATTATTGGCAGATGGAACAAGATACAATGAATGGTATATATTTCTGCATGGCTAAATTTTTCTAGGGAAAGAAAAGATTCAATGGCTAAGAAACAACATTCATCCTCAGTAACTTTCAGCCTCTTTTAATGTCCATCATTCATGTATAAGAATGTTGCAAATCCTTGCTACGATATGGTGTTTTCTGTCTTTCTCATTTTAGCCATTCTGATAGGTAGTTCTCCTTCAACTTTAATACATGCATTTTTTTTAAACTTACCTAGAACTAGTGTTCTATCAGTCAAAATTAACCTGCATTTTTTCCCCCATACTTGAATTAAATTAGCAAACATGCCTTGAAAAAGAAATATCTTCTCTAGGATTGCAATTTTGGAGGTGAGTCAGTCCTCTGTTGTATCCCAGTTGCAAGGCAATACTTAGAGAAGAAAAATTTAATAAAACAAAACATCATATTATATTTGGGTTTCAGAAAAAAAGTCAGGAATAACTTTTCTAAATGTTTGACCACAGTAGAAATTTTTTTAAAAGCCTAACCTTTTAACCCCATGATTAAAAACTGAGTTTTTATAGACTTTTGTTACCTTAAGAAAATTTAATCAGGTTATTGTTGAATCATTACAAACTAATAGTAATCTACTTTAGGCTTTGGAATCTGGTATTATTCCCAGAGTCAATACTAACATTAATGGGCAAGTTCTCATTCTCAATTAAGCCAACTGTTTCAGTTGCCTTGTTGCCAACTGTAGAGGCTCACACATTTGTTGGCATATATTTGTGGTGCATTATCTCCAGAAATAATTTTTCCATATACACAAGCAATATTATTTTTTCATGAATAAACAAGGGTGATATACAGGGTGTCCCCAAAGTCCTTATACATAAGGAAAATGGGATATTGTAGCTAAACGTACCTTTATTTACAAAATATTCATTACAAAATTTTACAAAACATTTACAAAATATTCTTTAGGTGTTGGCCACCTCTTTCTTCACATACACGGTCTTCTCTCTCACTCCTGGTGAGCGTGTTCCTGTGGTTATAGGAGTTTGTTAATTTTTTTGCTATGAATGGCAACTTTGGGGACATTCTGGATTTTGATATATCAATATTACCTACCCTGGCAAATTATCTTTCTTTGTAGACCTAGGGCATAAACTTTTTAGAAAGCAAACCGAGCCAGGTCTAAAGCAGTGAACAGAAACAAAACAAACTGGATTTTTTTCTCCAGTTGTGTGAACTCATTTATGACCTAGTCGATCAGGTCATATGAGTGCTGTGTTTTGGCACCTGCTTTTTCCCTGTGTGTTTCTCAACAAACCCTTTTAACACAGAGATTTTCTTCCACCCCTGTCTCCCCTGACACCTTCTCCAGAATACTATGCCAGAACTGATTTCTATGACTCAGTTTTTTAATCTCATTATCTAAAACTGTCTCACTCTATCCTCCAAACTGTTTTATAAGCTTTCTGAGCCCATTTTTAAAAACACACATACCAAAAAAAAACCAAAAATGTTACCGATTCTATGAACTTTCCCTTTCACCATAATTTTGTCCTAAAACCATGACTTACCTGGATTTCCGTACTGTGACAGATCAGCCTCTGTGTAGAGATGACTCCAGGTTACTTGATTCCTCCCTTGTCTATCTCATCCTGTTTGCTGTAAGATTAGGGAGAAGGAGAGGAGGAAGGCACAGGCTTGAGGCAGAATTTTCACGTTTTCCAAGGATGGCACCTTTTGGGTGAGCAAAGGACTGGTGCTGCTGCTGGTATAGGAGCCCTGGGAAAGAGGAAGGAATGGGCTTAATGAGGAACCCACACAGGACAGAGGAAAGATAGTCAAAGGGACAAGAAAACCCCAGTTTTAACACACCCTCTTCTTATTATTATTTTTTTAAGAGACAGAGTCTTACTTTGTTGTCCGAAATAGAGTGCAATGATGTCATAAATAGCTTACTGCCATCTCAAACTCCTGGGTTTAACTGATCCTACCTCAGCCTCTTGAGTAACTGGGACTGTAAGTGTGTGCCACCACACCTAGCTAATTTTTGTTGTTTGTTCTCTCTCTCTCTTTCCTTCCGTCCTTCTTTTTCTCTCTCTCTCTCCCTCCCTCCTTCCATTCCTTCCTTCTTTTTTTTTTTTTATTACAGGGTCTTGTTCAGGCTGATTTTCACTACTGGCCTCAGGCAATCCTCCCCCTTCAGCCTCTCAAAGTGCTAGGATTATAAGTGTGAGTCACTGCACCCGGCCACCAGCTTCATTTTTAAAGCAAGGAAACTGAGACCTGAATAGAAAATCCTGGATCTAAGCTTAGGAATGGGAAGCTTCTTTAAAAATGACTATAGACTCTGGGCGGCACCTGTGGCTCAAAGAAGAAGGGCGCCAGCCCCATATGCCGGAGGTGGCGGGTTCAAACCCAGCCCCGGCCAAAAACCGCAAAAAAAAAAAAAAATAGCAAAAATGACTATAGACTTGATCTACCTCCTAAGTATGTGAGGCTTGAGGAGGGACATAGGAGGAGGATAAAACAACAACTTGAACTGACTAATTTGAAATATTTGGTCAAACTAAAACCATAGGCCACAAAGAAATCAGCTTTTTAAAATGCTTTAGATTCTAAGCAAGGTCACATTAAGAAAGAAAGAGAGAGCACATGGACTCAAGAACAAGACAACTTGAGAGCAATTAGGCTGAAGCACATGACACTGTTATTTCCATAGGTCGAAAATGGTGAAGTAGTGCCAATTTCATAGACCTCAATCTGGGGTTCTAGTTCCACTGCTCTGTAGATCTTTGGGATTTGGGCAGACACTCACATCTGTCCAGTGGGTGGTGCCAGCCTTAGTTTACAGGGTTTTTGCAAGGACTGAACCAAATTACAGAACATTTACTAAGGGCCTGCTATATATAATTTCTGAGAAACAAAGATGAATAAGGCACAACCCTTGTTCCCAAGGAGCTAGCGGTCCAATGAGGGAGATAAGGAAACAGAGTGGGATATGATAAGCAAGTGAGAGAGGAAGCAGTACAAGCAGCCTGATTGTGAGTTGTCAGGGAGATCAAAACACTTGAATAGGGCTCCAAGGATTAAATACAGGCAGTTCCGGGCTATGAACGAGATAAGTTCTGTAGGTTTGTTCTTAAGTTGGATTTGTGTGTAAGTTGGAACACATACATTTACCTATTGAAAATTAATAATTAAGGCTCGGCGCCTGTGGCTCAACGGGCTAAAGCGCCAGCCACATACACCTGAGCTGGTGGGTTCGAATCCAACCCGGGCCCGCCAAACAATGACGGCTGCAACCAAAAATGGCCGGGCGTTGTGGCGGGCACCTGTAGTCCCAGCTACTTGGGAGGTGGAGGCAGGAGAATCGCTTGAGCCCAGGAATTGGAGGTTGCTGTGAGCTGTGATGCCACAGCACTCTATCCAGGGTGACAGCTTGAGGCTCTGTCTCAAAAAAATAAAAATAAAAATAAAAAATATTATTATAGCCTCCATTCCTAAGTGCAAGTTGTATGTTGGATGTTTGTAACTTAGGGACTGCCTGTAGAAACTTCCCAGGAAAAAGGGAAGAGGCATCACTCATGAGAGGAAGAGTTTGAGCATAGGCATGGAAGGGTAAATATGCATGGTAAATTGAGGACCAGTAAGCAGTGTAGTGGATATAAATGCAGAGAATGTGGAAGGGAGTTGTAAGGTTAGAAAGGTTGATGGTGCAGGTAGTGCCAGTGTACAAAATGATTACATTAAGACTGCAGTCAGGACAACCATAGAAGAGCATGTAAGTGCTTTATAAATGCTATTTACCTTAAAGACACAAAAGAAAGAATCTCTAAAAATTCATACCATCCCTACCCTCCTCTCACAAGGGGTTTAGCCTGAGTCATAGATTTATTTGCTAGATTTCTTTATAGAGTGTTCCCTCTTCCTAGGAGAAGTATTCTCTCTCCTGGGTCCAGGTACATGTCCTGGGAGAACTCTCAGACTGGTGGTGGAGTAATTCAGTTTAGGTGGGGAAAGTGCTGCCTCATTCTTCCTGAACCTTCAACTTTCCCTTCTCCCATTATCACTTATTTTGATCTCTCCCAAGGAAGAAGTGAAACCACTACACCCAAGGAAGCAGAAGATTGACATAAACACTCTTCCTCTGCCCCCCAGTTCTGCTCCCCTACAAAATCAAGCTTATTAATAATCTCCATTTCCTCTCCCTCCTACCAGCCAGGCCCAGTTTGGGGCCACTACCTTCTTCCAGTAATTTTTCCAGTACCCAGCAATAGGTTTGTGTGATTCCACCATACCCTCAAAGATCCTCTTCCCATGCAAGGGCATGCAATCTTAACAAGGTGTGAATGGAATTTAAGGCCCAGGAATTCAATTCCACCCCATTCTACCTATGTTCCCCATGGACTAAAAGAAAGATACAGATGAACTTAATATTAGACTCTGGCTTTGCTACTTATTACTCATGTGGCCTTTTGTAGGACAAAATCCGAGCCATTATTTCCTCACAGCTATGAGGTATACAATCAAAGATAATATATGCAAAACATATGGTTTACAAAAGATGCCCCAAACACTGTAGCTGCTATCATCATCACCATCACCACCACCATTATTAAGCATTTGAACTAATGCAGACTCCTTGTTGGTCTCATCCTTTCCTTCTATTGCCATACAACTGCTCCTTACATGGCGCCAGAGCACTATTTTAAAAGTAAAAACCAAATAAATTCCCACAGCACTTAAAACCTTTCTTTGACTCCCCATTGTGTTTTAACAAAATCCCAGCTCTCTTCTCTGACCTCCAAAGCCCAGTCCCCTTCAGTTTCCATTCCCATTCTATTATGCTCTGCCCATGCTCTGCTCTGCTCCAGCCATGCTCCTGCTCTCCATTCCCTATCCATCTCAGGGCCTTTGCCCTTGGGATTTTCTCTGCCCAGAAGGCACCTTCTGTCTCTTTCCTTCCATGTGTTCTTTTGAACACTTTGGGTGCAGCTTAACTATCACTGTCTCTGGCTACACAACCATAGTACCACTCAACTTTATCTTCTTCACTAGCCTAATTTTTATTTATGACTGTTAATTAATAATATATTTTATATGACTATTTGTTCAGTATATGTCTCCCCAATGGAGAGTGAACTCCACGAGGGCAAGGCACAGCTTGCTTTGTTTACTACTATATCTCCAGCACCTAGCCCAATATTAGACAATGGATTTGACTTATTGCTATTTTTAAGCAGCATCACTTTGTGACATCAAGACCTTAGGAAGGTTAGGATTTCCTTAAAATGATTAGCAATTGTGTTTTATTTCAAAGCATTTAACTACTTTCTAGGACATCAAAGGTCATAAAATTCTTCTTTTCTGTACCTAAATTTTCCATAAAGACTATGGATTTTTTTTTGGTTGTAGCCGTCATTGTTGTTTGGCGGACCTGGGCTGGATTCGAACCCGCCAGCTCAGGTGTACGTGACTGACGCCTTAGCCCATTGAGCCCCAGGCACCGAGCCAAGACTATGGATTTTTAATAAAAATTTCTCATAAACTCTGAATTTTAACAAGACTTATCATGGGAAAACAATTTGACTAAATTAATTTGTTTTAAAAATAAGATTCGATTTTTCCTCAGCCTTTTGGCTGAGGTCAAGCCCAAAATTAAAATTCACAATGAGGAAAGAAAGGCAAACAGCCAACCAACTTAACATTCCTTTTTTTTTTTTTTGAGACAGAGTCTCACGTTGTCACCCTCAGTAGAGTGCTATGCCATCACAGCTCACAGCAACCTCCAACTCCTGGGCTTAAGCGATTCCCTTGCCTCAGCCTCCCAAGTAGCAGGACTACAGGGGCCAACCACAACCTCTGGCTATTTTTTTGTTACAGTTGTTGTTGTTATTTAGCTGAACCTGCCAGCCTCGGTGTATGTGGCCGGTGCCGTAACCACTGTGCTATGGGTGCCAAGGCACAACTTAACATTCTTAAGGATATCCCTATCCTTTTTTTTTTTCTTTTCTTCACTTTTTCAACAATTTTTTTTTCCTTTGAGATAGAGCCTCAAGCTGTCACCCTGGATAGAGTGCTGTGGCATCGCAGCTCACAGCAACCTCCAATTCTTGGGCTCAAGCAAGTCTCCTGCCTCCGCCTCCCAAGTAGCTGGGACTACAGGCACCCGCCACAACGCCCAGTCATTTTTTGGTTGCAGCCATCATTGTTGTTTTGGTGGGCAAGGCTGGATTCGAACCTGCCAGCTCAGGTGTATGTGGCTAGCGCCTTAGCCCATTGAGCCATAGACGCTGAGCCAACAAGTCTGTATTAGTAGTTAAGTCAGGATTCAGACTCATCAGGCACCCACATCCCCCCCATCCTGGAAGAAGGATGGAGGACAGGGGAGGTGGGGTGCAGCTGGTTCAAATCTTCCCAGAAACGTGCCTTCTGTGCACAGTCACCCCAGGCCAAGAGTTAGGTGTTCTGCCAGCAGTTTCTGGTCTGGTTCTGGTTGGGGAAGTGGCCATCAAAAGAGGCAGTCCTGTAGTTCTTGATTTTGGTTTTGATGTCTTCTGCCATGGTGCTGACCCCAAAAGACACCCCCGATGCACCTCAAAGCTCAATGTGACCCTCAGCAAAGATACCAGTATTGGACAGGAAGCAGAATTAAGACTAGCCCGTAGCAAAGAGAGGCAGGGAATTGGTATTCCTATTCTTAAAGAGGAAAATTGTCTGACATATCATATAAGAGCAGGTTAGTAATTAAATAAATGATTTTCCATCTGATCAGATGTACAAATATGACAAAGCAAATTGAAACTTCCATAGTGTCCCATGGATTAATACTGATGGAACCTATAGTCCCTAACATGTAAAGAACACTTAGTATGTGTTGAATGTAATTTTCTGGAAGCCTTCTCCAACCAAAGATGCAACACAGACCTTTGCCACTTTGAAAAGGTCTAATCTCATGTATTTTTTGTGGTTGTTGCTGCTCAGAGGTGAACAACCAACTAATAAAAATTTCTATTTAAGATATTATATCTTGACAGATTAAAAGCTTCTTTCAGGTTTTTCCCTTAATTTAAATATATGTCATTTCCTCTGGAATGTTTGCCACCCACACACATGCAAACTCCTTGGTCTCTTCCTCCTTTTCCTTCAAAAGCTCCTTCTATTTCCTTTTATTATTTAAAATGTGACTTTCGGTTGGGCATGTTGGCTCATGCATATAAGGGTAGAACTTTGGGAGGCTGAGGCAGGAAGACTGCTTGAGACTAGGAATTAGAGACCAACCTGAGCAAGAGCAAGATCTTGTCTCTACAAAAAATAGCAAAGTAGCCAGGTGTGACGGTGCATGCCTGTACTCCCAGCTATTTGGGAGACTAAGGTAGAAGGATTCTTGAGCCCAGAATTTTGAGGTTGCAGTGAACTGTGATGACAAACACTGCACTCTAACCTGAGTGACAGGATAAGACAATGTCTCTAAATAAATAAATGAATAAATGACTTTGCCTTGGTGTTGCCACTATTCTCAAAATGCTCTCCATTTCCTGTGTGCACATTTCCCATGGCCAGTAGAGAAAGCAGCACATTTCTCATTTTCCATAGCCCTTTCTCACTCCAACCTTAGGGTCAACTACTTATGCTGACCTCTTTCCTTTCTGGTCACAAAGGACCCTGAGTTCTTTCTCTGTTCACTGTAGCCATTGCTGTTGTCACCCTTGGTGACGTCAGTGCCTGTTTTGATGACTCGTTAATATTTTCTGACAGCTTACTCACAAACCTTATCCTGTCTCTAAGATAGGGAACACTCAAATTCTCCCATTTACAAACGAACTCCCTTATTGCCAGTTCTTCTATTCCCACTTTTTAAATTCTTCTTTAAATCATTTTTTAATTTTGGTAAAATATATGTACCATAAAATTTATCACTTAATTGTGCAACCATTACCATCCTCTATCTCCAGCACTTTTTTTTATCTTCCAAAACTGAAACTCTATACCTACTGAACAATAATTCCCCATTCCTCAACTAATTCTTTTTTATATTCTTCATGGAGCTCTTTTAGTCTTTTCCCACTTATTTGCAAAAATTCAAACCATGTTTATTCCTCTTAATCTCTGTAAATCTTTCATAACTTACATTTCTAGGAATATTGTGGCCATTTACACAACCCTCAAGTTCATGTCCCTACATCTTAACACTTCATGTCTTCTCTGATTCTCCCACTGTAAAACATCAATAATAACAATATAACAATAATTAACATGTATAAAATTTCTACTATGTCAACTACTGTGCTAAGTGCTTAAACATACTCACTTAAAACAACTCATTGAAGTCTCACAACTCAATGAGTTCAAACTATGAGGAAAGTTATGACATTATTATGAGTAATACAATAATTTTTATAATGAAGATTATTATTATGATGATGATGAAGAAATTGACACTTTATAGACAGCAAGGAACTTGCCCAAGATTATCTAGCTAGTAACCAACATCTTCCCTTCTCCCCTTTACTCTATCAAGACACCATTCTCTTTCTTTGTATCCTTTCATGACCATAGAAAAGGTAAAGGTCTCACTTCCTCCTTCTCTATTCTGTGCAATTCCACTGCATTTGTTTTGAGATTCCTACTATACTTAAATGATTCTCTCCAAGGTTTCTAATCTCCAACTGGGTTTCTATAGTACTCATTGCCAGCTGTCCTACTTTTTTGAGACAGTATTCCCGCTCTGCTTTTCTTTCTGGTCTTCTTTACTAACTCCTTTTCTTCTTTTATCCCTTAAATCCAAGATACCCCAGAATTCCATCTTTACACAGCTTTCTCTTCCTGCTCTACACCTAATCAACACAATCTCATTCACTTCCACACCATCAGCTGGATGTCATCATGTCTTCACAAATGAAGAGCAAATCCATATGGCTAATTCCGGCTTCCCACAATTTCCCTGCTGAAATTTCCATAGTTATTCCTCAAGTACTTCAAACTCCATCTGCCCCATATCAAACTCTTTCACTATTCCTGCCGGTAAAATTCCCACCTGAGTTTCCTCTTATTAACCACTGGAACCATCTTCATTTCCCCCCTCACCACCTGTCTTCCCATCTATCCCAGTCCAGAGTCGGTACACTCTCATCCGAAAAGAGCTATGGAGGCATTGTGGAGATAAACCTCTGAACTGGGAGTAGGAACTGAGCTTTAATCTTGACTCAGCCACGTGTTGACTGGCTTAGTAGAACTAGAATAGGTATTCTGGGACCCTTTCCCAGCTCTCATCATTCAATCCCCTTCTCATTAAACCCACTGTTGCCCTCACTCTTTCCTCACTGCTTTTGCCAGGGCCATTTTAGTTGGCCTCCTTACTGGTCTTCTCGCCTCTCTCTCCTTTCTTTCCTTCTTCTGGATGATGCTTCACACAAACATAAATAATATTCATAAAACACACTCTAGATGATGTTTCTCATTTGCTTTAGAAACTGTCAAAAGATTCCTGCTGTCCATAGGATAAAATTCAAACTCCTTACTTTAGCACTTACAGCCCTCTGCATACTGGTCCCAACATAATATGTGAAACTTCATTTTGTCTAAATTGGATTTTAAATGTAATTGGGATAAGTATTTATGGGAAAGAAATCTCTAACCTTCTTTATACTAAAAATAATAGTGAATCAAATATTTAAGTATAAAATATTAAACAATAAAATTTTAGAAAATAGCATAAGTAAACTTATCTGTAATCTTTAAAGCAGGACACAAAACCAGAAGTTCTAAATGAAAACATTGATTAATTTTATCACATGATATTTAGAAACTTATCTGTTCCATTAAAAATAATGCCATTAACAAAGTCTAAAGATAAATGACAATGGGAAAAAACAGCATCATATTAAACAGACAAAGATTTAATTTCTTAACTTACAATGAGTCCATATAAATCAATAATTTATAGAAATTAGAATCAGACTTTCTTTAAAAAAAAGATGTTCAGGCTCCTTAAATAATGGAAAAAAATTGAAGACTATGAGATATTTTCTACTTTTTATTTTTATTTATTTATTTGGAGACAGAGTCTCACTTTGTTGCCTGCGATAGAGTGCTGTGGCATCACAGCTCACTTCAACCTCAAAGTCTTGGGCTCAAATGATTCTCTTGCCTCAGCCTCCCAAGTAGCTAGGACTATAGGTGCCTGCCACAATGCCTGGCTATTTTTTGAGACCAGGTCTTGCTCTTGCTCAGGCTGCTCTCAAACTCATGAGCTCAAGCAATCCACTTGCCTCGGCTCCCAGAGTGCTAGGATTACCTGTATGAGCTACCACACCCAACTGATTTTTCACTTTTTAGAAAGGCAAACATTTTAAAGTTGATGATGCCGGGCTAGGTGCCTATAGCTCAGCAGTTAGGGCACTGGCCACATACACCGGAGCTGGTGGGTTTGAACCTAGCCCAGGTCTGCTAAACAACAATGATAACAATAACAAAAAAATAGTCAGGTATGTGGCAGGCACCTGTAGTCCAAGCTACTTAGGAGGCTGAGGCAAGGGAATCGCTCAAGCCCAGGAATTTGAGGTTGCAGTGAGCTGGGACACCACTGCACTTTACCAAAGGCGATATAATGGGACTCTGTCTCAAAAAATAAAAATAAATAAATAAATAAGTTGATGATGCCTGTTGTTGCTATGGGGATGGAGAAGAGGGCACTCACCTGTATCACTGACAAATTCTAAATCAATACAAACTTTTAGAAGTCAATTGGGTAATATCTATCAAACTATAAAATACACGTACCCTCTGTTCCAGCAATTCCACTATTAGATATCTATGCTACCAATGAACTTACAAAGGTTTTCCAAGAGTCACAACACACACACACACACACACTGAGCTGTGAAGAAAAAAGGGAAGAAAATCCTGGAAACAAAGTGTTAAAGATTGATTATATGAATATATATAACCTTATACATATACCATTAATATGTTATCTAATTTATAATAAAATATTGGTTAAGACATATTCATAGGATTGAATGCTATTTATAATGATACTTGTAAAACAATGTTTCCAACGTGAAAATGTTTATCATAAAATGTTAATTGGAAATTAGAAAAAGCAGCTTACAAAATATTTGTGTATGATTTTATTTTAATAAAAAAGATGTACATACCATTTTTACCTAGAAAAAAGAATGTCAGGATCTATAGCATATATGCTTTCCTGTCATTTACATATTTTCTAAGTGCACATATACCAGTTTTATAATCAGAAAAAAGTTACTTAAAAAGTTTTCACTTTCGTGTAGAAAAGAGACAGGGACTTCAACAATCTATGTCCTTGTATACTTTATATTATGCAATAAACACTACTAGTCTGTGTCTTAGAGGTTTTATAAAAATTAATGATTAATTAAGCATAACTCTTTGGAAGTGCTTTCACTAAAATAATTTGAAAGCTCTGTTTAGTATTAGGCTGTAAAAAAAAAAATGCTCCCACACAGTCTGATGCATTCAACTAGCTCTATTTGCATTGCTTCATAATCAAACACTGCCACGCAATGTTGCTTAATCCCTGTGTGTGTATATAAGGAGAATTGGAATGTAACTGCCTAAACTTACTACCAATTGCTGACCACAGGAAACCACATTATCCAAGGCCGGTCCTTCCCATTTATAACTTAGGTGAGTATCATAACCAGTGTGCTGTATGTCACTGGAAATAGCAGCAAAAATGAACCAGGGATGTTTATATGACCATATGTTCTGAAATATATCTGATATAAAAAGAGGAGAATAAAGAGTTAAGTTTTAGTCTGAAGAAATGGTGAAAAGAATAATACTATTTATCAAGGTTAAAAATTGTAGGTTGTTTGCAGAAAATGCTTTGTTTTTCAGATTAGGATTTGAGAATATTTTCTGATTATACTTTTGACTTATTATGTGATTCTAAAAAAGGTACTGGCTTTCTCTGTAACAACAACCCCATTGTAAATGTGGTATTTTCAGCTTCTTATCTCTCTTGCTCAATTAGGCAAGCTAAAGTTAGTTTAGAGCAGTGATATAATGATTAAGTCTGGGTTGTGTCACCATATGAAAGAACATGGAACTTTCAGCAATTATGACAGAGAATTCCATATTTTTCCAGTATATTACTGTCACTCAGCTTGATCATTAAGCTGTAGCACCCACTGATGATCCTTGCCTGATTCAAGTATTAAATCAGAGCCTGCAACATGATCTGCCTGATTCTAACTTCCTTTCTGTAATGAACAGATTCCTCCTTATTCATTCATTCTTGAGAAATGCCATGAACTTGTGGGTTTCTTTTTTCATTAAATGTTTTGTTGTCAACTACCATTGTTATTGCTTTTGATCCTTAAATTGTGCCAAATGTGGCCAGCAGAAGACCTTTCATGATGGCTCATGTAAGCTTTTGACACAACCTCATTAGTTTTTGTATGACTTTACTGCTTCTGGCACAACAGGATGCTCCATGTTCATTACCACATTATCAGTGACAAATCTGGAGTTGTGATTCCTTTTAGGGGAGAAAGCATTTAGAAACTAAGATATGGAACACTGATTTTTCTGACTCAATTCTATATTTCAGGGTTTTTCTCTTGGCTTCTGGTATTTTATATTTATATCTCCTTTCCCCTACAATGAAACCTGTGTAAGATCAATATATCCACTTACTTGCTCTCTACTACACTTTAACAAAACAGTCTCAGATTTCCAACACAAATTTTACCCCTAACAATAAACCCACCAAGTAAAATTTAAGGTTTTTTTACAGTTGTTTTTGACTTACGACTATACAGCCAAAAACAACAACAAGGATATGTTCTGAGAAATGCATCATTAGGCAATTGCAGCACTGGTTGAATATAATAGAGTATAATTAGTATAGCCTACTACACAACTAGGCACTAAAGTATAGCCCTTTGGTCCTGGCTATAAACCCATAAACCATGTTACTCTACTGAATACTGTAGGCAACTGTAACAACATGCTAAGTATTTGGGTATCTAAACAGATTAAACATAGAAAAGGTACAGTAAAAATACCATATAAAAGGCAAAAAAAAAGGTATACCAGCCATGAATGGAGCTTGCAGGAGAGAAGTTGCTCTGGGTGAGCAGTGAGTGACTGGTGAGTAAATGTGAAGACCTAGGACAGTACTGTATATATTACCTTATAATTGCTACACACTTAGAATACACTAAATATCTTAAAAAATTTTTCTTTTTGCAATAATACATTAACCTTACTTGCTGTAACATTTTTACTTTGTAAACTCTTTAATTTCTTTTAACATTTTGACTCTTCTGTAGTAACTTAGCCCAAAACACACACTGTACAGCTGTATAAAAATATTTATACCCTATCATACTATATATTTTGCATTTTTTAAAGTTTTTAGTTTTTTACTTTTTAAACATTTTTGTTAAAAACTAAGACAAACACACACACATTAGCTTGGGTCTATCCTATCTCCCTGGAAGTTCTTCAAGAGCAATAGCACATGTGGACCTGCCATCTCCTATGATAATAATACCTTCTGGAATACCTCTTCATCAACCTGCCTGAGGTTGCTTTACAGTTAACTTTTTAAAAAATAAGTACAAGGGGCTCAGTGCCTGTAGCTCAGGGTGCTGGCCACATACCCCAAGGCAGGCAAGTTTGAACCCAGCCCGGGCCTGCTAAACAACAATGACAACTACAACAAAAAAAATAGCCGGGTGTTGTGGCAGGCAACTGTTGTCCCAGCAACTTGGGAGGCTGAGGCAAGAGAATCGCTTAAGCCCAACAGTTTGAGGTTACTGTGACCTGTCACACTATGGCACTTTACCGAGGGTGACATAGTGAGACTCTGTCTCAATAAATAAATTAATAAATAATAAATAAAAATACGTGTAAGGTATACAATTTACAATAATGATAAAAAGCACAGTATAGCAAATACTAAGCCAATAATACGTGTAGAGTCATTTATTATTAAGTATTACATAGTATACATAATTGTATATGCTACACTTTTATACAATTGGCACCAAAGAAGATTTGCTTATACCAGTATCACCACAAAGGTGATGATGAATTGCACTACAATGTATCAATGGCTACAGTCACTAGGCAATAGGAATTTTTTCAGCTCAATTATAATCTTTTTTTTTTTGAGATAGAGTCTATGTCACCCTCTGTAGAGTGCTGTGATGTCACAGCTCATAGCAACCTCTAACTCTTGGACTTAAGCGATTCTCTTGCCTCAGCCTTCCAAGTAGCTGGAACCACAGGCACCTGCCACAATGCCCGGCTACTTTTTTTTTTTTTTTTTTTTTGAGACAGAGCCTCAAGCTGTCACCCTGGAGAGAGTGCTGTGGCATCACAGCTCACAGCAACCTCCCATTCCTGGGCTCAAGCGAGTCTCCTGCCTCTGCCTCCCAAGTAGCTGAGACTACAGGCACCCGCCACAACGACCGACCGGCCCATTTTTTGGTTGCAGCCGGCATTGTTGTTTGGCGGGCCCGGGCTGGATTCAAACCCGCCAGCTCAGGTGTACGTGGCTGGCGCCTAGCCCATTGAGCCACAGGTGCCGAGCCAGCCCCGCTATTTTTTGTTCATTGTTTAGCTGGCCTGGGCCAGGTTCGAACCCGGCTGCCCCAATATAGGTGGTCAGCACCATAACCACTGAGCTATGAGCGCCGAGTCCTCAATTATAATCTTACGGGACCACAATCATATATATGGTCAGTCATTGACTGAAACATCATTATGTAGTGCATGACTGTATTCTAGTAAGAATGTATAGTTAGAATACTATGCTCAAATTTTACTAAAGTAATTATTTTCTCTATGTAGTCATCCATTTTATAGTGAGTTAGCCACAGTTGTTTCTGCTTGTTTTCAAGTTGATACAATTGAACTAATAAATTTTAATTCAACAGAAACCTGAAAAATGAAGCCTAAAATGAAGTATTCAACCAACAATATTGTCTCAGCAAAGCTGAACTGCACAGCAAACAAAGCCATGGAAACGTCTTGCAAGCCAATAAGTAAGCATTTTGAATATTTTCCATGCTATGTTTTATCAGTTTATCTGTTATCAAAGCCTTATTATTCCAATGTTCATATATGCTGTCTTATCAAAAGCTACTAAGAATACAAAAACTGAAATCAAAAGAGATGTCTCATAAAGGGATAATACAGCAGACTTTGGTTTCGAACAGTATATTTAGCCAACTTTTGTTTATTTAATACATTTGTTGCCAGGAGAACAAGTACCATGCTGGCTATCGTACTAGATGTTTTTCTTAGTTACATTTCAAACTGGATAGGAATAGCTCAGATAATTTAAATTTGTGAGTAGTGGCACGTGCCTTATACGGCACCAGCCATATACACCGAGGCTGGCAGATTAGAACCCGGCCCTGGCCAGCTAAACAACAATGACAACTGCAACAAAAAATAGCTGAGCACTGTGGTGGGCGCCTATAGTCCCAGCTACTTGGGAGGCTGAGGCAAGAGAATCACTTAAGCCCAAGAGTTTGAGGTTGCTGTGAACTGTGATGTCACAGCACTCTACCGAGGGTGACATAATGAGACTCTCTCAAAAAAAAGAAAAAAAAATTTGCGAGTAGTGACAGACTTAATCATTGCCTTTTACATCAACCATTTCTCCCACATCTCCTACCACTAAATCCCCCAAATCTTTTCCCTCATAACTAACAAAATTTTAAACTGATTAAAATTTTCACTCAACTGATTAAAAGTTTCATTTATTAAACTTTCATTCCACAAATATTCATAAAGACCTTTGGTGTATCACGCATGTGGTTGTGACTTAAGACTGTTGATAAAGGAGAGAATAAATGGAGATATTAATAATATCTAAAGCTCAAAAAAATAAATAAATAAAGTTCAAATAAAGCAGAAGCAACAAATGATGCTCAAGTCTATCTACTTACAAATTAAAAGAGTTTGACATAAGATTAAAGGTAAATAAAGTTGTAACAGATACAGGTCTGATATTAAAGGGCTGTATTCCTCTTTAATTCTTAAAATTATCTATTCTGGAAGTAATCATGCAAACTTATACTCCAAATTCATATGGAAGAAGTAAGCAACACAAAAGCGTTAACAGAGCCATGGTGTCCAGGAAAGAAAACATAAGACAAGGGGTGATGGCAGGGACTGGCGTACCCTTGTCTGGATGCACCTTTCCATTTCTCTGAACATCTTTAAATCTAGAAGAGAAAGCAGTGTTAAAGAATATGATTTCTATCCTATCCTTACCTCATGGTGTCCTCCATGAGGCTCTGACTCACCACATTCTCTTTGGTAACCACAGAAAACACTTCGATTGTGGTTTCTGAATGGCCAGGAAATCATAATTAAATTAGTCCTTTTATTTGTAGCTGAGTCAAAATGCAGTCTGCAGAAAGTGACTCTTGTTGAAATTTAATTGCAATTGTGACAAGAGATGGGAATCTATAAGGTGTGATTAGATCATAAGGGCTCTGCCCTCATGAATAGATTGATGCCATTATCACAGGAGTGGGTTTGTCATCACAGGAGCTGGTTTCCGATAAAAGGATGAAGTTTGACCCCATTCTTTCCGTCTTGCATATTCTCTTGACATATGATGTTTTCAGCCAGATTACGACACAGTGAGAAGGTCTTCACCAGATTCAGCCCCTTAATCTTGGCCTTCCAGCTTCCAGGACTGTGGGCCAAATAAATGTCCTTTCTTTATAAATTATCCAGTCTGCGGCATTCTGTTATGGCAGCAGAAAATAGACTAATACAGGTATACCTTACTTTAGGGTAGCTGTAGGTCATCCACCAAAGATGTACAGAATTTAGGAGGATATACACAGAAATAGATACAGGTGCTTTATAGCAGAGGGGCCCAACCTGTGGTCACATGCTGATTTTCTGAGGACTTTTTTGCTTATCTGTGGTATTGGACTATCATGAAAAGTATGCATGTACCTTGTATTTTGCTAATCATCTTTAGTCAGTGTTTGTGTATTTACTGTGTAGCCCAAGACAACTCTTTAATTCTTCCAATGTGTGCCAGAGGAAAGAAAAAAGTTTGGACACCTCTGCTTTAAGGTATCTGAGTTAAAATGCTCTAGGGAGAAAGAACAACAGTTAGAAAGCTCAGGAGAAAAACTGACGACAGTTTGGAGCATTTGGGGGAGTTGTCAGCCTCTAAAATGGTGATTGAAGTCATTGGAACAAGCAAGATTGCCGAGAAAGAAAGAGCAAGACGCTGGGCACAGTTGCTCACTCCTGTAATCTTAGCACTCTAAGAAGACAAGGTGGGTGGATTCGTTGAGCTCAGGAGTTTGAGACTAGCCTGAACAAGAGCAACACTCTGTCTCTACTAAAAACAGAAAAAACTAGCTGGGCATGGTGGTGCACGACTGTAGTCCGAGCTATTCAGGAGGCTGAGACAAGAGGACCATTTGAGCCCAAGAGTTTGAGGTTGCTGTGGGCTATGATGATGTCACAGAACTGTACCCAGGGCAAACAAAGAGGACAAGCAAGAGAAGAAGGCAAAAGACAAAATCTTGAGGAATACAAACATTTTAGGAGCAGACAGAGGAGAAATAACTAACAGTTATTGAAGTAAACTGATCAAAGAGAAACAAGGAGAACCTAAGAGGACTGGTGATACAGTGATAAGGGAAGAGGGGTTCAAAGAAGAAAGACAAATGACAAGTTCAGACCAAGAGTAGCAAGCAGTAAAATAGGTGTTTGTGGAAGAAATAAAAAATGAAGTGATTAACTTCCATAGTTTCTGTCACACATAGTCTGGCTCTCTAAGTGGCAGAATTATAGAAAAAATTCCAGGGCCTTTTCCATTTACTCACCAGAAATCCCTGAGGGAAACAAATGCTCTTGGAAGATGAAATTATTTATAAGAATTTTCTTAAAATCCACACTAGGCCCCTGCCCTTGGAGAGCCGCATATGGAGACATACAGAGTGGTAGCACTCCTTATATGTTTGAGCTGGTTCTTTGACCCCAGTGGAACACTCTCTCTCCTACAGAGTCCTCATGACCATGCCAGCTTTGTGCTTTCAAACCCAGAATACAACCCCCATGCTTTCTGCTGCCCAGAATACCAAAGTATACCTTCTTCCAAATTCTTCCAATGAAAATTATTTTTAGTAATTCAAAGGGAGTCATCCCCCACCCCTACCATGTACTGTACCCCATGCCTGTCTCACTAGATCCTGGCCTCCGTATCCGTACCTTTAATTCTGTTCTTAAACCCTTTCTTCTTTTACATATGTAATACTTCATCAGTACTGTGACCCTCACTTCTAACTACCCAAGACTAATACCCTGCTCCTCATAGAGTCCACATTTGATATTAAACATTCCTATCATACCTGCATGTAATGCGAACCACATTAAAAGAAAAATTTAAAGAACAAGCATGCTTTTGGTATAGTCTCATATTTTTTGGCTCTGAAGAGACAATGTGATACAGTGGCTATTGTTTAAATGTCCTCACCAAAACTCATGTTAACATTTAATTGTTACAGTGTTGAGAGACAGGTAGTAATTAGATCATTAGGGGTCTGCCTTCATGAGTGGATTAATGATGCTGTTGCAGGAGTGGGTCAGTTATCACGAGACCAGGTTTGTTTTAAAAATAAGTTCTCCAAAAGAAATGGCAATTTCATATGGTTCAACCTAATAAAAGATTCTAAGATGCTGAAAAAAAAAAAAACAAAAAAAAAAAACAAGTTCTCCCAATTTCCTCTCTCTGTCTCGTGGGTTTATTTCTGCCTTCCACTTCTTCCACCAAAGGATGACTTTTACTACATGCCAGCACTATGCTCTTGGATTTTCCAACTTCCTGAACTGTGAGAAATTAATTTCTTTTCTTTATAAATTACCCAGTCTATGGGCAAAGAACAAACTGACAATAGGTAAAATATTATACTAAATTAGTTATCAGGAGAACAATGACAATGCTGGGTCTGGTACTAGTTAGCTTTGTAATTTATCTTTTTATCTGTAAAAATGCTACTATATAAATGTGAGATGCCAAAGTCAGTATCTCTGAATTACGATGCAGTGTTAGGAAGTTCCGGGGTGGATGTGAACATAATTAAGTGGCCCTCCCCTGTTCAGCCAGTTGAAGATACTTAAAGATACCTACCCATCTATCTCAATTGGGGAAAAGATAGGGATAATTCAAAATAATAGCTAACAAAGGTTTACTCCATGTGACTTTTAGAAAACATTATTTTAAGAAGACAAGTATCCTGGAGAATTAAAAGAAATCATAAAATGGATCCAAGAGTCTCAAACAATTATTTTCGTTTCTGAATTGCTGTGAATTGAAATTTGACTATATTGTATAAATTCCTTGATAGTTCATTTACTATAATGTTAAAAATTGAGATTCTATAACTCATGTGCTGTAATATTCTATCTGACTCTGAAAGGCTTTTTAGGATATCAAAGTCGCAAATTTAATTTTTTACTTGAAACATAAATATTTCTTTGCTAAATTAAAAAAGAATTACTAAATAACTGATTAACTTTTTAATTTCAATTTATTTAATTTGAATCTCCATTTGGTTAGTCCCTCAAATTTCTGTGCAGCTTATTCTTAGATGTAAGCAAGTGGATGGTAACGGAAATAAAAATTTTGGTATTATATACCTTTGTCACAATTTCTCACCAGACCTATAACCTTGAGCAAATGTCATAACTTCTAAGGGCTGCAGATCATCACCTGTTAAATGGAGATAATAACATCTACTTTGTAAGATTACTGTAAATGATTAAATGAAGAAATACGTAAAATTATTAGTAGAGTGTGCAGCTCACTATAGACACTTAGTAAATGCCAGGGGTTTAAAATTTTTTTTTGGACTCGGTGCCTGTAGCACAGTGATTACAGTGCCAGCCACAGATACTGAGGCTGGCAGGTTCGAACCCGGCCCAGGCCAGCTAAAACAATGATGACAACTGCAACAAAAAATAGACGGGCATTGTGGCAGGCACTTGTAGTCCCAGCTACTTGGGAGACTGAAGTAAGAGAATTGCTTAAGCCTACGAGTTTGAGGTTGCTGTGAGCTGTGATGCTATGGCACTCTACTAAGGGTGACATGAGACTCTGTCTCAAAAAAAGAATTTTTTTTAATTTCTTTTTTAGAGATGAGATCTTGCTGTGTTGCCCAGGCTAATCTCAAACTCCCAGCATCAAGCAGTCCTCCCACCTCAGCCTCCTGAGTCACTAGAATTGCAGGCATGAACCAACATCCTGGCTTGGCAGTTATTTTAACGTCAGCAACCTTTATAGACCACGGCTATCCTTCCAAAGTTATTAAAGGTCTATATTATACATAAGTAGAAAAAATTCAGATTTCATAGGAATAAAAGGTCTCCCATAGTTAGGCAAAGGCTGATATGATATGTTGGATGTAGATCCATATTCCCTTATATGAAATTCTAAAACCCAACATTTTTTCTAAAGTTTTCACAATTCATTTTGCAGCAAAATATGACCGGAATTCATTTTGTCAGTTAAACCCTGACATGAACTAACATGAGGTCTTTATTTCACAAATTTTCCAGTGTCTCACTATAAAGTTAACTAGTTTTTTATTATGGAGAACTGCCCCAGCAACTCCTGGGAATACTACGCATATGTAGTATAGGTTCTACAATGCAATCCTAAAATCTAAAAAGCTCTGAATTGTGAAACACAGCTGGTCCCAAAGGTGTCTGATGAGATAATGTGAATGTGAACTTGCTTTCTTGGCCTGCTTCACTCAGAGGTTGTAAAAGAATATGGCTCAGCGCCTGTAATACAGTGGTTATGGGCCAGCCACATACACCGAGGGTGGCAGGTTTGAACCTGGGCTGGGCCAACTAAACAATGACAACTGCAACAAAAAATAGCCAGGCATTGTGGTAGGCGCCTGTAGTCCCAGCCATTTGGGAGGTTGAGGCAAGAGAATTGCGTAAGCCCAAGAGTTTAAGGTTGCTGTGAGCTGTGACGCCACAGCACTCTACCAAGGGCGACATAGTGAGACTGTCTCAAAAAAAAAAGAACTAATATGAATGGAATGAAACAATCTCACAATTTTTTTCAATTGTCTAGAATCCCAGCAGAAGGCTGAAGAAGTATGCCATTCCTATGTCATGAAGCTACGCTCTGGCCTTACCATAGAAAAGAAGGCCTGTTATTTTAGGAAAAAAACCACCAAAAGGGCTTCTTTAGGAAAGAAACCACCAAAAACAGGTAAGGGGAACTGTACACTCCCTGGCAATAGTGTTAGGTATCTATTTGCCTTCACTTATCACATTTAAATATATAGCTTTTTCTCTTCACCCAAATATTCCTGCTGAGAAAGAGTAAGGATGATGAACTGTCTCCTCGTCATTTTAAAAAGGGCATATATAGAGTTTTTAATATGAGAGAAATGGTTATGGTACATTATTAAATGAAAACAGCTGATATAAAATTCTATATAAATATGTTGACAATATTTGTAAGTGATCTTTTTTTTATTTAAAGGAAGTAAACTAAAATATTAATAGTGGCTGGGATGTTACGACTAGTTTTCTTCCTCCTACTCTCTAGTGTGCCCTATGGCTGGGGTATAACTGTGCCAGGAGGCATTGATCCTTTCAGACTGTGGGATGACCAAAGCTCTGAAGTCAGTCACTACTGTCAGTAAGCAGGCTCCTCTGGGAATTCTCAAAGGGGCATCTGTGCAGAATAGAGACTGATAATCCACCTCTATCTCCACCCCATCCTGTAGGTGCAAAAGAACATCTATCACTCACTGCCTTTCAACAACACTCTACTATGGAGCACTTTGCCTTTGGTATACCTGAGATACAGAGATATAATAGAACACTTCATGTTTCAAGTCCTACAGGTATGGTTAGTTACAGGGGTGGTGTGGGGGTGAGGAAGGCAGTGAGACACAGGACCCTGGCAAGTGCTACTCTGGGTAGCAGCCCCAAGTCTATATCTTCATGTGTATTAGAAACTTCTGTCCCTTTGCAGCTGATGTGCCCATTAACAGTCTCCAAACTAGGTGCAAGGTAGCTGTTCTAACAAAGCATGTACATTCTATTGTTAGCATTCCACCGTAATGTTGAACGCTTGCTATGGATTAAAATCCTGTATACATTATTCTTGGTGAAATATATTGCCCTCTGGACAAAAACACATTATACCCCCAAGTTTCAACATTTGGATCATAAAAGAAAAGAAAGAACTACTATATTTTCTAAATATAATTTCAACATTTTATGCATTTTAAATAATAATTAAAATGGTTTTAAGGCTCAGCAACTGTGGCTCAACGGGCTAAGGCGCCAGCCACGTATACCTGAGCTGGCAGGTTCGAATCCAGTCCGGGCCCACCAAACAACAATGACGGCTGCAACCAAAAAATGGCCAGGCATTGTGGAGGGTGCCTGTAGTCCCAGCTACTTGGGAGGCGGAGGCAAGAGACTCACTTGAGCCCAGGAATTGGAGGTTGCTGTGAGCTGTGATGCTACAGCACTCTATCCAGGGTGACAGCTTGAGGCTCTGTCTCAAAAAAAAAAAAGGTTTTAAATTTTATCACCTACTTGTTCAAAGTTCCAAGCTGATGATGGCTATCAAAAAATGAAGAGATTGGCCGCCAGGTGCAGTGACTCACACCTGTAATCCTAGTACTCTAGGAGGCCACAAAAATAAATAAATAAATAAACCAGGAAATTGCACATTGCCCTTTCAAGCATTATTTCTAATATAAATGTCTTTAATTCCCAGAAGCAATATTGAAGTTCCTCATTAAGTATTTCTTTCTTCTTCTTCTACTTCTTCTTTATTTTTATTTATTTATTCATTATTTATTTGTGAGACAGAGTCTCACTCTATTGCCTAGTCTAGAATGCCATGGTGTCAGCCTAGCTCATAGCAACTTGAAACTCTTGGGTTCAAGCAATCCTCCTGCCTCATCCTCCCAAGACAGGAGGCACCAATGCCCAACTAATTTCTCTATTTTTAGTAGAGATACAGGGTTTTGCTCTTGCTTATGGTGGTCTCAAACTCTTGAGCTCAAGTGATCCTACCCTCTTGGCCTCCCAGAGTGCTAGGCTTACAGGAATGAGCTACCATAACCAGCCCAAGTATTTCTAAATCATTTACTTTAAATTCCATATACAAATTCAATTTAACATTCTCCTTAGTATTTTGTATATTATTTTTTTCTTAGCATAATTCTATAAGGTAAAGAAAATGCGATTTTTTTTCCATGTCCCATATAAGTAGTCCCTTACTCTGCTCCAGTTTACCTTATCAGACTGTAAAAATACTTTATTATCATTTTCTATGTTTGCTGTGCCATTTTTTAAAAAGTTGGGAGTGATGTACTAAGAGTCTCTGTTATTTAGCCAGAGGATAGAGCAAGGCTCACATCTACATACCTCAGGACTGCTGAAAATCTCTGAGTGATGCCATACTTTATAGAAAGACATTTATTTATCCATGTCTATCAAAGTACGGTCCCTTCTCTCCCACAGTCCCCAGACCATAGGGATTCAGGAAGTGGAGTTTTCTTAACCCAATATCTATCACTTTCCATCTTCCTCTTTATCAAACCCTCCCAAAGAACACTACAGTACATAGCGTCCCAGAGTCTTCTTGCAAGCTACTAGCACCTTTAATCCCATTAAGGTATCACACCTCAGCCTTTGAACATTGTAAAGCTTGTGCCAAAGACTTTCATTTATACAACAGCAACAAAGCGCAGTTCAAATTGTAAAGAAATTCCTTTGAGCAAGTATTTTTTAAAAATTGCCAAAAGAATTGTTCCTAATTCTAATTGTTGTTCCTAATTGCTCCTTTTGGCAACTTTAAAAATTGCCAAAAGAATTGTTCCTAATTCTAATTGTTGTTGCTAATTGTTCCTTTTGGCAATTTTAAAAATTGCCAAAAGAATTGTTCCTAACATCAAATTTTTTGAATTCTTAATAACAGGAATTTCACCTATTACAGAATCTTTTGCTTCCCTAAGCACATACAATGATCAATCCATTACTTTTGCTTTGGAAGATGGAAGTTATGATATCTACATTGAAGACTTGAAAAAAGATGAAGAGAAAGGTAGCACATTTCCTTTTGTCTATACTGATATAATGATCACTACTAAAGCATTTTTACTTTAAATGTGCCAAACCATAAACAATGGATTAGCTTAGGCACATGCTATACTAATAGATCATGCGGTGTGCTAACTACAGTGCCTTGGCAGTGGATGACTGAACATCACTATGTAGAGAAAGATTCAGAAGCTTAGTCAGGGTTGCTCAGAGAAGAATGCTGATATTGAGAAGTGGTATCTACTGGGAAAGGTGGAAGGACGGACCATATGTACTTGCTATCTCTAAATCACCAGCCTATCACTATCACCAAAGTACCACCTTTAGTAAAAGAATAATATGTCAGTGTTATGAATGATATTTTAAATATTTTAATAACAACAGTGTTGGAGAATTCACCAGCATATGTTCATATATTTGAGACCTTTCTCAAAATACAAAAGTTTTGCTTTTATTGATATATAATAAAAAGGGAAGATATTTTCTGATATTTTATACACACACACACAGAAGATGCCAAAGGATGTATACTCAGTTAAAGAAAGAAAAACACTATATTAAATTTGTAACATTCACATCGCATTTGATTTTTGTAATTGTAAGAGGTGCTCAATGTGACTTGTATTCATATTTTATTGTTGATATATATAGATCATTATAACATATATATGCATAAACATATATACATATATGTTGGAACTGAAACCTTTTTGTAAAATTGTATTTCACCAAGGAATTTTATACATTATATTTCAGACAAGGTATTATTGCGTTACTACGAGTCTCAACGCTCCTCAAGTGAATCAGGTAATTTGGAGGGCTAGGGAACTGTAGAGCTTAAATTCTTAAATTTGCAGTAAAGGTAAATTCAAAATCCTCCACAGGAAAAGAAGACAGTCTGAGAAGGTTCTTCCTATCCAAGCTCACAATAAAATCTTAGATTCTTTGAGAGTTTACTCTATCCCATCCATTTTGCAGTTTAATAGTTAGGATAAAGGTTTCGCTACCTTTAACAGAGGTAGCCTAAGTTAGATAAAACTTTATTTCTGCCTTAGGTAGGGCTGAAACAGCAGTTCTGCTGAACAGGTTGCCTAGGAACCTAGCTTCTTCCATCATGTAGCTCTTGACACCATGACAATGTTCAATCAGCAGAAAAGAGGAAGACAGATGCATTCATTCTCCTTCCCTTGAAGAGCATAACCTGGAAGTTATACCTGACAGTTCCTCTCACCTAACATGGTCAAAACTTACTCCTATTGCTATACTTAGCCATCCATATGAAGACAGGCTGTAAAATGTTCTATCATTATACAAGAAGTGGAACTGGATATTGAGGGACAACTATCAGTGGCCTTACAAGCAGAAAGGGAAGCTGATGCCAGAGAAGTGCCGATTAGAGTCACAGTCCTCCAATTAGAAAGCGTATAAGAAAACTAACCTCTCTCCAATTGAGAAGTGCCCTCTAGTTATCCAATCACTCTTTAGTTTTGAGTACAAATTTTCCTTTTTTTTTTTTAAATACATGTATTTTATTATTCTTCATTACATTATTTCCCCCCCCCCCACCCGTCCGTGATAAGACAGAATTGATTTACAGAAAAGAATACAGAAAACACCAAAGCTCCTGGTAGTGGGAGAGATTTC
>CAUYRH010033432.1:0-20004 GCA_963574655.1 Perodicticus potto | reverse complement strand
ATTTTCATGGATGGAGCTGGAACATGTTCTCCTTAGCAAAGTATCTCTAGAATGGAAGAAAAAGTATCCAATGTATACACCCCTAATATGAAGCAAATTTATATCTTTCAAGTGAAGGCTACAACCCATTTATTGCACAATAAGATAGGGAAAGGGGTGAAGGAGGGAAGGGGAGGGAGAGGGTAGGGGGAGAGGATAAAGGGTGAGATCACACTTGTGGTGCATATTTGAAGGGTCAGGAGAAAACTTATAAAACGGATCAAAATTGTTTTCACATAGTAAATGAGAAAATAACCATGAATGTTATATCAATCAGGTTGATAAAAATATCTCCGATTGTATGTGAAGCCCGCACACTGTACTCCATGACTGAATTATTGTACATATCTATGACTCAATAAAAAATAATTTTAAAAAATGGAAATAAGTAAAATCTTGTCATTTGTTAAAATTCACAAGAAGGATTAATGTTTGTGAAATTCATGTATGAAAACCTGCTGAACCTAGGCTAATGTCAACTTACAGAGGCTGTTAACTACATGGATTTTTTAAATTTGTTCCTTTAAAAACATTATCGATGTGAAATATATGATTACAAATTCAAACAGTACAGGAGGATAGGAAAGAAGACTGGAAGTTACTTCTTGCACTCCATTCTCAGAGCCACCGTCAGTCTCTGGTTCTGGTTATTTTGTGGGAAACACCCTCACTCTGTAGAATGTAGTCCTGTTTGTGTTTCTTGATTGTAACTTGTGACTCCTTGCTGCAAAAAAAAAAAAAAAAGAAGAAGACGCTCCTATCACTCACTCCTCTTATATCCTGATGTTTGCTGGAGTTCTGTCTGTTCTAACTTGAAGTACTATATATATATATTATATATATATATATATATATATAATATATATATATATTTTTTTTTTTTTGAGACAGAATCTTACATTGTTGCTCTCAGTAGAGTGCTGTGGCATTACAACTCACAGCAACCTCAAAGTCCTGGGCTTAAGGGATTCTCTTGCCTCAGCCTCCCAGATAGTTGGGACTACAGGCACCCACCACAGTGCCCGGCTATTTTTTTTGAGAGGGGTTCTCACTCTTGCTCAGGCTAGTCTTGAACCTCTGAGCTCAGGCAATCCACCTGTCTCGGCCTCCCAAGTGCTGGGATTACAGGTGTGAGCTACTGCACCCAGCTTAAAGTAATATTTTTAATTTTATTTTAACTTTAAGACACTTTTTTTGATTCATCAACTTTATATAATATCTATCAACTATGCCTTACCCCTTCAAGTGTGTAAGTTAGGGAAATTTCATGCCCTGTCTTAGTCTGTTTTCAGTTGCTTATTATAGAATACCTGAAACTGGGTAATTTATAAAGAAATGGAATATATTTTCACAGTGGTAGAGGCTGAGAAGTCCAGGTTCAAGGGGGCTACATCTGGGGAGAGCATTTTTGCTGGTGGGGACTCTCTGCAGGGTCCCAACCTGGGGAACAGGGCATCTCATGGTGAAGGGATTTACCATACTAGCTCAGGTCTTCTTATAAAAGTACTGTTCCACTACCATGATCACCTACTAATCCATTAACCCCTTAATCTATACATGTCCGAATTGACCCAGTCACTTCTCAAAGCCTCACTCCTGAATACTGACACATAGAAACTTAAGTTTCAGCATAAGTTTTGGAGGGGACAAATATTCAAGCCCCATAACATTCACTTTTCTCCTTTTCTCTTCTTTCCTTCCTTCCTTTATACCTCATCTCAACCCCTAACCCCCATGCCTTTATTGTTATTATGGCTCTTAGCATCTGCATTCTGTCCTATCGCTATGCTGGTCTCTATGCTTTGATTAGAGGTTAGTTCAAAATAGTGGCAATTAATAACTAGCATTGAAAGTATCATATCCCAGTAGTGGAAAATTCCACTTATAATGAAGAAAAGTATTTGTCATACCTTCTTCCTGTAAAAAGAGACAGTTTCACATATTGAGGTCAAGTAGATTCTCCTGTGCTATCAGTTGCTCCATATCAGGCCACAACTTAATTTGCCTTATGTTTGGACCATAATGACTTCTCTTTCATTGCTTTTTTAGACTTCATGAAAGTATGTCTTCATAATCTCATGGCTCTTCTTTTAAAAAGTTTCAGAATGTTATGGGGTTATACATACTTTACTTTCATAATTTTCTTTTGTATATTTTAAGTAAAAGTTATAGGTGTGCTCTTCACCCAGAAAGTGTGCAATGCACCCATGCAATGTACCCAATGGGTGGGATTTTACCCATCTTCTCCCATGCCCACCTACTTGGATTTCATTGAGTTTTTCTTCCATCAGAGCACATAGGTGTTGATCAGCTAGTTCATGTTTGGTATTGGGTACATGTGGTGTTTGTGTTTCCAGTCCTATGATACTTCACTTAGGAGGACAGTATCCAATTCCATCCAGCTTGTTACTAAAGATACTAGATCACCATTTTTTTTAATGGCTGAATAGGATTCAATGGTATACATGTACCACATTTTATTAATCCATTAATGTATTGCTGGATACTTGGATTATTTCTACATCTTTGCAATTGTGAATTATGTACCTGTAAACATTTGAGTACATGTGTCTTTTTTGTAGAATGTCTTTTTTTCCTTTGAGTGAATACTTAGTGGTGGCATTGCAGGATCATCAAATGGTGAAGTAGACCCTTTAAGCTCGTTAAGGAATCTCTATTATACTTTCCATAAAGGCCACACTAGTTTGCAGTCCCATCAACAAGGTGTGAGTGTTCCTTTCTCTCTGCATCCACACCTGCATTTGTTGCTTTGGGACTTTTATGATATAAACCATTCTCATTGGCCTAGGGTGCTTTTTCAATGCAGTTTTGATTTGATGGTTAGAGATATTAAGCATTTTTTCTTGTGTTTCTTGGACATTAGTCTGTCTTTTTTAGGAAAGTTCCTGTTCATGTCATTTGCCCAATTTTTAATGGGGTTATTTTTTAATGGAGTATCTCATAGGTTTTGATAGCTTGTAGCCCCATTGTCATTTGTTTCCAAGAATTTTTTGATTTCCATTTTATCTCCTGCCTGACCCAACTACTATTCATCAATAAGTTGTTTAGTTTTCATTACTTTCAGTGGGTATGACCATTCCCATTGGAATTGATTTCTAATTTTATTCCACTGTGGTCTGAGAAGATGCATGGCATATTTTCTATTTTTTGCAGTTTTTGGCCAGGGCCTGGTTTGAACCTGCCACCTCCAGTATATGGGGCTGGCGCCCTATTCCTTTGAGCCACAAGCTCTGCCCTTTATTTTTAATTTGTTGAGATATGTTATGTGATGTGATCCTGTGTTCTAGGATGTAGTTGATCTTGGAGAGTGATCCATGGCTTATTGAGTAGAATGTGTATTTAGTATTATTGGGATGGGATGTTCTGTAAATGTCTGGTAAGTTCCAAATGTTCAAGAGTTGTGTTTAAATTTACTATTTCTTTGTTTAATTTCTGCTTGGACAGTCTGTCCATTTTTGTCATTGGAGTGCTGAAGTGCCCAGCTATCATGGTGTTGGTGTTAATGATTTTGTTTAGATTAAGTAGGGCTTGCATTATTAATCTGAGAGCACCTAAGTTTGGTGCATAAATATTTAGGATTGACATTTATTCTTGTTGAATTGTTCTCTTGACCAACATATAATGCCCTTTTTTGGTCTGTCTTTATTTATGTTGCTTTGAAATCACTGGTATCTGTGATAAGAATTGCAACTCCCATCATCTTTTGGTTTTTATTTGCATAGAATATTGTTTTCCATCCCTTCACCCTGAATCTGGATGTGTTCTTGCGGGGTTAGATGCATTTCCTGAAGACAGCAGATGTTTGACTTGTATATATATATTTTTTATTCATTTAGCTAGCCTATGTCTCTGTAGTGAGGAATTCAAGCCATTCACATTTATTGAGAGAATTGAAAAGTAGGGTGTTTTCTGTTCATCCTCTTATGCAGTGCTCTATTGTTTTGTTTTACCTCTTGGGCCATTATGGCATCTAGGCTTTGACTTTTAGTTTCTGGGTAGTTTTATACTGGTAGGAGTCTATCTTGCTGGTCTGTGTAGAATGCAGGTCTGCGTACTTCTTGCAGGGCAGGTCTAATTGTGGCAAATTTCATCAAAAGTTTACTTATCAGGAAAGTAATTGTTTCATTAAATATGAAACAGTTTTGCAGGATACAAAATCTTAGGCTGGCAGTTGTGTTATTTAAGAAGTTTCAAGCTAGGGGCCTATTCCCTTCTGACTTGTAGGGTTTCTGCAGGAAATCACTTGTAACCTGATGGGTTACCCTTATAGGTCAGATGTTGCTTATGTCTAGCTTCTTGTAGAATATTTTTTCATTTTGACTTTAGCCAGGTTAATACAGTTTGTCTTGGAGATGCTGTATTTGTATTGTGTCTTCCTGGAGTTCGAGGTCTACATCTGGATATCTGAATTTCTGGTGATGTTTAGGAAATTTTCTATGACATCTTCAACTAGAGTTTCCAAGCTTTGGTGACTCTCTTCTTCTCCCTCAGGGACACCTATAATCAAATGTTTGTATGCTTTGCATAGTCCTAGATCTCTCTAAGACAATTTTTGCCTTTATTCTCTTCTTTTCTGCCTCTTTAAATTACTGGGTTAGCTGAAGAGCCTTGTCATCAAACCCTGACATTCTTTCTTCTCCATGGTTTAATCTCTTGCTGAAACTTTCTGCTGTGTTTTGAACTTCCTGAATGCTTTTATTCAATTCTGTAAGCTCCATTATATCTTTCATAATTTTATCCAGATCTTTGGTGACTTTTTCATTAATTTTATTTATTTCCTAAAACAGGAAATAAATAAGGCTTCTTTTACTGGTTTTCAACTTTCTTTTTTATTCTGTTCATCTTATTTGCCACCCATTTCTGTAATTTCAATAATACCTTTATGGTTGGAATTCTCTGCTCAAACTATACCCTTGGGGGGGGATATTGATATGTTCTGATTTTTCATGTTGCCAGTGTTTTTTTGCTAATTTCTTCTTATTCATTGTTTCTTTTTTTCAACTTTGGACCAAAGGGTTAGAATGTTTCCAAATCCTAGTTGGAGAGTCCTGCTGGATGCAAATAAGGAGTGGTCACTAGATGGTGGTCTAGTTTCAGTAGTAACAGCAACAGCTGGATGTGATTTTTGTGTTCACTGAGCACCTTGCTTTATCCACCTCTCAGCAAACAGGGAACTTAAGGTTGGAGAGGTCTTGAAGGGAGTTTGGACCTTGGGGTAGAACTTCTGGCACTGAGGGGCCTAGACATAGAGTCTGAACAGGACCTGGAATTCAGAAGGAGGGCTGCGGGGGCAGGGGAAAGGCTAATCCAACCTGGATGATGGAGCTGAGGGACCAGCTGACAGGCAGCTTTTTATACCTGGATGGCAAAGTCTGAGCTGGCCGTGTGGCAGGCTGAACCACACATGTTTTTTTAGGACCACTTGGAAGCTGTGTCACGCAGGACTGAGGTGGGTCCCTGTAGCTCCAGGGTCACAGAGGAGCTATGAGCTGTGTCAGGCAGGACTGAGGTGGGTCCCTGAGCTCCGGGGTCACAGAGGAGCTACCAACTATGTCTCCCCATAGTTGGTAACCTGCCATGCCCTGTCCCTGCTAGTTCCTAGGCCCAGATCCCCCTGCAATCTATGTGGGAAGTGCCTGGATTCAGGTCCCTGCATATGGCTCAGAGAAGCTGCAAGATGATCTGTTCCCTCCTCAATCCACTGCAGGCCTGGTGGAGAACCCAATGGTTAAGTGCCCCAGCTGTTTCCCATTCCCCTCCTCACCCACTGTCTGGTGAGATAGCTCTGCACAGAATTCAGGTCAGTACCCAGAACAACCCAGCAGGGGGCTGTTTTGGATGTTTTGGGCCTCCTGGTAGCCCAGATCTCATAGCACACCTTGCACACAGTCTTTGCTTTGGCAATATGTATCTTCACATCACCTGTACCTTTTGTTATTTTCTTTCTTTGTCCACTCCTGGTGTCTTATGTTGATTCTCTGTGATTTTACAGTGCTTTTTCTGTGTGGGGCCTTCCAAGTGGCAGCTGTTGTCAGCACTTTCCCCTGATTTTGCTAAGAGGCTGTTGGGAGGCTGTTTCTGTCCCATCATTTTTTTCTCCCTCATGACTGTTTGATGATCAGTAATATTTAGTGACCAGGAAAGCTTAGAAATCTTCTTTTCTTACACATCCAAATAAAACAAAATAATTTCCAAAATTGAAAAAAAAAAAAACACTTAACTGGTGTATATTGTTCAATCTCTTTTTTGTCCCAAGAGTAGTATAATCAAGACAGTCTCCTACTATAGTTCTTTCCGCGTCTACTTTCTTTTCTCAAAATCATAAATAATGTTCTCATTACATCAGAAATACAGTTTCAGTTAAATACTGTTGCCAGTGGATGGGTTTCCTGAAGCCATTGCTGAGCCTCTCCTCTTGACAAATACATCAATTACCAGAGCCCCAGTGGGCTGTGTCCAGGGTAATATGAGTCAAGAACAGGATAGTTTTGAGATTTATCAAGTGCTTACTGATTCATGAGTAGAGTTGGAGAATCTTGGGCATGAATGAACTTCCACAATCCTCTCATGTGACCTTGTTACAGGTGCATTATCCATAAATAGTTTGATATTCTTACCTTCAAGAGAGGAGCTTAATTTCAGTTCCCTTGACTGTGGGTGGAACCTTAGAGACTCCCTTCCAATGGACAAGAAAATGGCTGTGGTGATCATGTACAGTTTCTGAGATCAGGTCAAAAAAGGCACTGTGGCTTCCTCCTTCCTCTCTCTTGTTGATCATTCACTCTGGGCAAGACTGTCATGTTGTGAGAACACTCAAGCAGCATTATGTGGAGGCTTACGTGGCAAAAATCTGTACTCTCTTTTTAATAACCAGCTCCTAAGGAGCTGGGGCTTCCTACCAATAGCCTAGAGGTGTGAATGAGCCTCTGGATGACAGCAGTCCTGAGCAACACATTGACTGAAATCTCACGAGAGACTCTGCAAAGGAACTATCTAATGATGCCACTTGTGAATTTCTGACCCACAGAACCTGCAAGATAATAAATGTCTCAAACTACCGTATTTTGGGATAATGTATTATATAGCAATAGATAACTAATAAATCTCTTAAAGTTCTCTCTGCCGAATGGCCCTCTAGGATGGCTAAAGAACTATAATGACAAATCAAGGTGCTTCCTTGCATCTTTAGGCAGCTCTTTCAGATTTCAATTTTCTTCAGTGGGTCTAATTCTCCTTTCTGGAAGCCTCTGGGACAAATCTGATCAACACCTTCTTATACTGCAGTCCCTCATCACCCTTTTCACAGTATGTCCTATACTCCAACTCCAGGCTCTTCTCCTCCATTTGTATCTCGACTCCCACCTCTGTACTGTCACCTGTGTGTGTTCTATCTCTATCACATATTTGCATCTGGCCCAGAGAACCTAACCATGGGTCCCAAACCAGGCTGTCAGCAAAGAAGACAACTGCCCGAAAGCAGAAAGGCCATAATGAGAACTGAGTTGGAGAGCCACACTAATCCCAGGATCAGT
Organism: Perodicticus potto; assembly: GCA_963574655.1. Lineage (NCBI taxonomy): Eukaryota > Metazoa > Chordata > Mammalia > Primates > Lorisidae > Perodicticus > Perodicticus potto. The sequence continues at coordinate 12,412 of CAUYRH010033432.1, read as the reverse complement.
GGTCAACATAAGAGTGACATTAGTATATGTAATTAGTTTATTGTATGTCTAAACTAAATGTTGAATAACTTTCTGTGTATGCTAAAGTAAAACCAAAACATATCTCTTACCATTGTTCTCATGCTTTACTTTTAATTTTTCAGGGAGTACACGCACACATATCTTGACCTCTGCTGGTGAATTTTCTACAGATAGATGGAAACTACCTAACTTGAGGGGTAAACACCCTTCCCCATCTGACCTTTCAGTGTTATTTCCAACTAGTTCCTTTTTTTCCAATTTTTTTTTTAATTGAAGATAATTGTACATATTCATGGAGCCCAGCTAATCCTTCTTTTCCTTCTCTCAATCTCAGCATCCCACATTCTGGCCACTCCAACTTGCATGGTCTTCCAGAGAATCATATTTTTGCATTGCATATATAGAAATCTATTAGAATCAAAACCTCTGGAAGCCCTTTCTCCCAGGTGATTTTTTTCCTTCCTTGGGCTATTAGCACCATGGCAATGGTCACCGTGTACAATGCAATTGGCATTCCTTATAATACTTTCCCTGACACATCCAAATCATGTTTTAAAATGTCTACCCCTTATCCTAGACCAGCATTTCTTATTGTTTTATTTTTTTTCTGAACCTAGTTATTTGAGAGGAATAAATCATAGGTATTTGACTGCCTAGTGACACATACAGTGGGTTCCAGGGATTTGAAGTATCTTGACATTAGAAAATTCCACTGCTTCTAAGAATCACCCCACCAGACTGTGAGCTATTTGAGGGTGGAGACTGTGTCATATCTGCTTTGTGCTAACTTTTATAGGTTCTCATTAATTGTTGAAGGAATAAAATAGGTGCCAGATAGAGTTTCCTTACTGATTATCTAGCAGAAATTTTAAATGAAGTTGACTACTATTCCAGAAAAATGAAATGTCACCAGAAATATCCTCATATGTTCTTAAAAAAAAAAACCAACTAAATAATATGGTTTGAAAATTTTGGATAATGATGAGTGTCTAGGAACAAGACAATTTGGAGACAATTTAAAAGTATCACAGAAGACAGCCTCTGCAAAGAGCCTTGTAAAAGGACAATTTGGATGTGAACATGTTTGCAACACCCATCCTGCCACCTCCCACCCCCTCAGATCGTAAGATGCTGACAAAGCCTGGCCTACAAATCCCTGATTTAACGCAAAGCAAATGCTTGTCCTGGAATGAAACAGCTGAAAAGAATTAATTTTCTCTCTGTTTTTAGAGGAACAAAAAAGCCAATATATTTTTACCTGCTAAAGTACAATTACATGTGTTTTCCAGGCCTCTACAGAAGTGCTTTATTGAGGCTGCTGTATGTAACGTGTTTAATAAACGTGTAAACAAAGGCACATCATGTCTTCCAATGGAAGAAAGGTCTTTTACCATGTTAAGTTTGTGATTAGCTACAATTAATTAGAGTATATGTAAATATGTAGCATAAACAGCCCATCTCAATATATGGATACATTTCTTTTTTTTGTACCTTGCACCCTACCTGCTGATGAGAGTCTGGTAGACCCTGTGATGTCCAGTGGTTTCTGCTTGGACTGGTCAGTAGGAAGCAGTATGTATGGTTATCAATGAGAAACAGACTCCATATATTCAAGGACAAACTTAAACAATCAGGGATAGGAGGCCTATGGGGTCTTGGGGGTAAAAGAGCCTATATTTCTGTCCAGTGGCCTCTGTGCCAAGCTTGTGTTAGAGCCCTTCGTTCTAAACAGACTTCCAGTTCATCCAGAGCCTGATTCTGTGATGAGCACACATGGTGATTGTTACCTTGCTATTAAGTTAACCCCACCTTACTCAGAGAATAGCTGCGGATTTTTACGTCTCCAGGAATGTGTTCATGATTCTGATAATTAATTTTGGTACATGATACACTCTGTTTGTTCAGCTACCTCTTTATCCCTGTTCTTTTTCATCTTTTACTATGAAATGTTTCACATACTTTTAAAGAAGGACATAAGAAATTTGTAAGTTATAAAGGATAATAACGAAAAAGAACACCTGGGGACCTGCCACCCAGCCTAAGAAATTGCCTGTTACCCGTATCTTTGAAGCCCCCATGTGGGCCTCTCTGATCTTGCTACTTTGCTTTCTCCCCTTGTTTTACTTTCTGCTTACCCCTTGCTTTTCCTTAAAGCTTTTTTCACATATTTATGTATCCCTAGATGATACATTGGTTAGTTTTACGTGATTTTTAACTTTATATATGTGGCACATCATATGATTTATCCTGTGAGAATTTCTGCATTTTCTTACGTAATTACCTAAAAGGATAATGATTCCTTTATCATTTTAGCTTCATCGAATCAAACTGTTTTGCAGTTGCTAATTATTAGAACTTAAATGTGGTATTTTCCCTCCCTTTCAGAACCGGCACAGTTCTTTATCAAATACTTTTTTGTATCATTGTTACCAAAACATGCTGTGGTTTAAAAATAAAAAATGTTAGATTGAATTGTTGTTTCCTAGAACATTAAAAAGATAAAACGTCGTTTCACTGTAAGTTAAAATTCCAAACCTCCTTTGGGTTTTACTGACATTAAAAATTTGGCGAGCACATATAAACACATGAACTTCAAAGGAGCTTCATTCTTAGGGCACCAACAGTATCACTGATTTCCACTACATGGCACATGCCACTGTGAGGCTTTATGACTAGTCATTTCTGCTGGGTTCACATGATCATAAAAGTAACCGTCAAAGGGAAGGCAAATTACCTTTAACACTGGAGTCGAAAAGAAGTACTTATGGAGGTTTGTCTGATGGTAATAACTTTATCTTAAAAATGGAATTAAGACATTTTTCTATGCATTGGTCCATTATCATGTTCAGAAGCTCATTTATTTAGTGCCTCAGCAATGCTTGGAATTGTTCCACCCACACTGTGGTCTTAAGAGATTGGCAGGCATTTTAGTTCTTAGTTAAGGATCAGACAGAAAGAAGAAAATTAGGTAGCTCAGATGCAAGGTGAATAAGGCAGACATGATAAACTTTAAACTTTTCAGTGATTGAGAATAGCATTCGTATGTTGAAATAGTGCCGTGATTAGAATTTTCAGGATTAGTTTTCATTTTTACGGCACAGGGATGTTGATTATAAGTACCTATAATCTACTTTTTATAACAAAACTTTTATTCCTTTACATGTCAATAATCTACTCTTTAATAGTTGGAAGTAAATGTTTATGTATAATTTTCTTCTTCACTTTAAGTATATATAACCAATAATTATTATTTTGGGGCCACAAAGTTTTTCATCTAAAACATAGAATACAAAGATTTATGAGTAAAATTCTAGTGATTATGTAATTCTTGCATGTATTGCTGTAGTTCTTTTAACACTCTCAGGAAAACATTTTGACAAATTTTATGGTCAATTTTCATCTGTTCAAAAGGTAATAGAGATCACTCTAGCATGAAATAAATCATAAAAAAACTGTCGAATGAATAAAATCATGTTTCAATAAAACTTGTTTTACTGAATGGTTTTCTATTCACCGGAGAACTTCCCTGTCCCCGCTAGTAGCCCCCTATTTTTGGCAGTTTTTAATACAATAAAATGATAAAACAGTAAGAGAATTGAAATGTCCTTCCTGGCTTGTATTACTATTTGAGCCACATCCTTCTCTTTTCAGTCAGCATCCTTCTTTAGTCTTGAACAAGTCTGAGTGAGCCCTGAAAAGAGGGAATAATCATGCTCTTGGCTTAGCATAACTGGAATTCTGTAGAACTCTATCTCCATTGCTCCCCAGACAGTTTAGTGCTGAAAGATTTTTAGGGAAGCACGCCAACTCAATGTTATTTTATGGCCATAATGGGCCAAACATTATCCAAATCTTAAGGATTCCATGTCAAGACAATAAAGTATCCTTGAATATATATATGTATGTGTGTAAGTAAATGAATAAAAATGAACCCCCTCCTGGGAGAAAAATCGACAGAGATAAGAGGAGGCTATGTATAGTTCTTCGTTCTTCCCAGTTAAAACGAATTTCTCTTTATTCAATAAGGAGTAACTTAGATACTGTGCAAAACGTCCTAGGGTCTGCCATTCAACCTAAGGCTAAGGAGTGGCAGCTCACTTGGCAACTGCCCAGCCCAAGACGGTTCTGATTTTAGAGTTCTGTTTTCTTTGCAAGAAAGTCTGGGATGTGAAGCCAAGCGGAGAGGTTTTAAATGAGTACAGGAGCCAGTGCAGCTGGGGTTGTTAACAACAATTGAGGACAATGTATTTTTTTAAGGGGATGGCGGTAGCCGAGGGCTTCTTTCTAGTCAAAAAAACAGAATCCATTTGGCTAGAAAAAACTTACTTGCAACCTGGTAAGGAAAATTTCTTTTGTTTGACTTAATTTAAACAGGATGATGTGTAGATTATTTTGAAAGAGAAAAAAGTATCCTAGGGGAAGCACAACATAAGGAGTAGCTTGCAGCTCTAATATTACCGGTGAAGGTGGAGATTTAAATGCCACCAGGGGCAAAGTCTTGCACTAGGGCTGAGAATTGCCTCTATGGTGGAGTGCTATGGGGCCTGAAGTAGAATCACTCTTGGGCATTATATCCAGGGGTGATTAACTTGTTCCAAAGCATTAAATACAACTTTCTGTGAAGGCTGGCCTCCAAGATTGTGTACAAGTCCATCCTGGCTGTCCCTATAATGCCATTAGCACATCATTATCAAAGAGCACTTATGTAGTTCCTTTTTACCTAACCCACTCTCTGGCTCTGGAAAAGGATCAGTAGTGTGAGCCTTTTATCACATGGCAGTTAATGACGTGATGTGTCGAGAAGTCACTTGGTAGAAAAGTGACTGCCAAAAGTCCTGCCAAATCCCTGTGCCCATTTTTCACATATCAGGGCTACTTGGGAGCTTATTTTGATGGGTAATTAATATGTTCTCATGGGGATCTTTTCATGGTTCTAAGCATTTCTAATTGTCTCACAGATCCCTGGAGTTTGGCCTTCTAAAAAACATAAGCCTTTTTGAATGAATAGTTGAGTGTTTAAACAGTTACTGGCCACTACCAAAGGAAAATGGTCATTACTGAAAGGTTAGGAGCTTCTATAAACGAAATAAATTTGTGCTTGACCACACCAAGGACTGTCATAGGCAGTACTTGGATGTGTCACTCCAGGCCATTCACTTGCTTTGCCTGTTGGCTGAGTTCATGGTCCCCTGTGTATAATTATACATGGAAAAATCTCAGTATTATCAAGTAGGTTTGCTGTATTATTAAAAACGTTTTTAATACTGTTACTCTAAACTTCAACTTTCAGTATATGGAATAGTTTCATATTAATTCCTCAAAATCAGGAAACAAATTATAGAATTCTAGGTTATCACCGATGGTATTGGATCAATAGTCAATCCTCATTGTTCTGGGTTCTGTATTTGTTAATTTGCCTACTGGCAAAGATTTATTTGTAATCCTCAAACAAGTATTTTTGGTACTTTTATAGTATTTGTGAACATGCACAGTGGTGAAAATTTTGAGTTGCCTGATGTGCACATTCCCAGCTGAGATAAACGAAGTGATGTACCTTCTTGTAAACATGCCCTTTCACTGTCTCTTCAGTGCCACGTTTTCCACCTTTTTGTCATTTTGTTGATGATTTTGCTGTTTAAAGTTGCCCCAAGCAAAGTGCTGAACAAAGAAATTTATGGGCATGTTACCCAGGATGAGGAAAATGCTAAACCCTTCTTGGCTAGTGTTTTATTATAAGGAAATCCTGTACGTAATTAATAATTTGCAAAACATATGTATTTTAAAAACTTTCTTTAAATAGAAATGTGCATAAAATAAGAAACACACATATAGACGTGGTCAACAAACGGAACTAGGCTCACCATACTGGCAAGTTGTGACCAGAGGCTTGTAGGATCCTAACCCTTTACATCTCCCAAGAGCAGTGTGCCAATTCAGTGTTCACCAACATTATAGAACATAACTACCATGAATTATGAGAATATTTTTCCAGACAGCCATATTCACCATCGTTCTTTGAGTCAGTTCTTTTCTTCACTCCCAGCTAACACAATGTTATTTTGAACCTTTTGATATCTGAAATCTGATAGTTGAATAATAGTATCTTGTGATTTTGATTTGTATTTCTTTTAGAATGAATATTGCAGAACATCTTTTCATATGTTGAAAGCCATTCATATTCCTTTTTGTTCATATCTTTTTTGCTTTCTTTTTGTATATTTGTCTTTTTCTTATTGATTTATAGCAGATCTTTACATATTAAGAAAATTAGCCCTTTGTTTATGCTATGAATTGCAAATATTTCTCCAAATTTGTCATTTATCTCTTGACTTTTCTTTCCTCTCATGGTAAAAGGAAATACTACAAGCATTTTAAATGTAGTCAAATACAGTACAACCTCTGTAAGTTGACCACCCAAGAAACTTAACAACTGGTCAATATAAGGTGGTGATCAACATAAGGAAGTAGGCCTGCTGTACTGATACATATATGTGGTACAAGTCTGATCTGTAACCACTAGGTCAACTTAACTTTCAATATAAGAAGGTGGTCAGCTATCAAGATTCTACTTTCTATTGATATTGGTCGTCTCTTACGGCCTCTGGATTTTGTTACAGTTTTAAAAGCTTTCTTTAAGAGAGATTTAAAATGTTTTAAGAATTAAATTTGGTGTTTGTGTTTGATGTTTGGTGGTCTTTTTGTGTTTATAAAGAATTTAATCCTATTCATATGTAACACTAATTAATTATAAGTTAGTCATTCTTATTGATTCTGAGTAAATTTCCAAGTAATAGAACAATGGAGAACCACAGGTTTGGGAATACAAGAATCTTGCTTGAATTTCCAGTTTATACACTTTTTAAAACAAACTAAAGCATGCTACTTCCCTCCTCTGAGCTTTAGGTCCCCTACCTAGTCTTTGCTGAGTTCCACTACAAAAGACAGTGCCTGGCACATGATAGATTCTCAGCATTCCTCTCCTGCTTCCCTGAAGGCCTCTACTGAAAAGTACTTTGTTAAATTAACTTGTATTATGCATGCACTAAAACTAACAAAATAGTTTCTTTTCAAAACCATTCTATAATTTAAATCCTAGAAAGTTCCTTCTGAGTTTCTCAAGCTAGCCTGAACTTACAACTGATCACTATATACTGGTTTGAATTGTCGGTATTAAAGAATAATGTGGTATCATCTTTTGAGGGGTGGGGGGTGGAATGTTTGAGAACAGTGAGGAATGGATTTCTAGACATTGAGTTACTTTCTTTAAGAACCCCTAAAATCTTTATTTAGAAACCTTACTGAAAACCCTTCAATATAAAAATAATTAATGAAATCAACATTTTTTTCCTTTGTAAGTCCAATTTTTTTATGTATATTATATTTTTTGAAAGACTACATTGATAGGGAGAATAATGCATTTTAAAGTCATTGAAAAGGTCTTTCAAAAAAATAACATTTGTTTTTATCCATCACTTTCATGATTGCATTTTCTATGTTTCCATGTATTTTTCTTGGCTTATTCCTTAGCAGTTGTCTCTTTAATATTTGGGGCATGAGGAGAAGGTATAATTTTAGAAATGCTTTGCTTTTGTACTTGAATACAATTTACTGTCACTACTTTAAGAACTTCAGTAAGACTTGAGTGCCTTTGCTGTATTAAGCAATTTAGAATATCTCAGAGACCTTGCTCTGGACTTCAAGATTTTTGAAGTTCAAAGCAAATGTGTGTGGAAGGAAAAACATCTGGTGAAGAGAACTTGCTTCGTCGCGTGATGCTGTTTTCCTGCACTCTTCAGTGGACCGTCTGTTGAGCAGGTTGGCAGGTTTGATACTTAATTAATGATGAGGGAATGAGCCATGTATCTGAGGAACTCCATTCTGCCCCTTACTGCTTCTTTCTTTCCCACATGTCTGGCAGTGCCTTCAGAGTCTAGATCACTGATTCCACAGTTGTGTCTCAACTCAAACACTTTTCATCAGGCTTAATTAGCTCAGTGATAAAAACAGATGGATGGCCTGGGACAGAGGGTTTAGCATTGAGCAATGTAGTTTTATTATCAGGGAATTTTGAAAGTTTTGCTGAAGTACATGAAAACTTTTAGGCTATCTTTGAAAAAATCAGAATTTCAAAGGTACATACTAGAATGTGACAGTTTTGTGTGTATTCCTAAATGTTTGAATTCTTCTTTGTATAAATTTTTATAGATGTAACTTTTTCTCACAGTTAACAGAAAAGTTACAAGAATAGTAAGGGAAACCTGTGATTCATTTATTCAGATACATCTCCTGGTTTCATTTTCTTCTGTTTTTTTTTACATCTTCATCCTCCTCTCCTTACACACCTAAACATGTCCAAGATATCATATTCCTCTGCTACTAAAACTCTGATGTGTACTTATTAAAGACAGGCCATTGTTCTAAATAATCACTATATAGTTATGAAAATGATAACATTTAATATTGATACAACACTACTGTCCAACTGATAGTCCTTTTTTAAACTTTATCAATTATGTCAGTAATTGATGTACCTTATAGCATTTCCCCTCACCTCCCCCAAGTCTGGGATACTTTTTCTTCCATTCTTGGGATACTTTGCTAAGAAGAATATTTTCCAGCTTCATCCATGTAAGCATGAAAGAGGTAAAGTCTCCATCTTTCTTTAAGGCTGCGTAATATTCCATGGTGTACATATACCACAATCTATTAATCCATTCGTGGGTTGATGGGCACTTGTCTTTTTCCATGACTTAGCAATTATGAATTGGGCTGCAATAAACATTCTGATACAGGTATCTTTGTTATAATGTGACTTTTGGTCTTCTGAATATATGCCTAGTAGAGGATTTATAGGATCGAATGGCAGTTCTATTTTTAGATTTCTAAGTATTCTCCAGATATCTATCCTTTTGGAAACTAAAACTAAATCTAAAATACTTAGTCTTAGTGCATGTATAATACAAGTATTAGTTTGCATTACCACCAGCAATGTAGTAGTGTTTGCTTTTCTCCATATCCACGCCAGCATCTCTGCTTTTGGGATTTTGTGATGTGGGCTAATCTTACTGAAGTTAGGTGATATCTCAAAGTAGTTTTGATTTGCATTTCTCTGATGATTAAGGATGGTGAGCATTTTTTCATGTGTCTGTAGGCCGTGCGCCTGTCTTCTTTAGAGAAGTTTCTCTTCAAGTCCCTTGCCCACCCTGCAATGGGATCACTTGTTCTTTTCTTGCTAATATGTTTGAGTTCTCTATGTATTCTGGATATTAAACCTTTGTTGGAGACATAACCTGCAAATGTTTTCTCCCATTCTGAGGGCTGTCTGCTTGCTTTACTAACTGTGTTCTTGGCTGTGCAGAAGCTTTTTAGTTTGAACAGATCCCAGTAATGTATTTTTGATGCTGCTTCAATTGCCCGGGGAGTTCTCCTCATAAGATATTCGCCCAGACCACTTCCTTTAAGAGTTTTCCCTGCACTTTCTTCTAGTATTTTTATAGGTTAATGTCTTAAGTTTAAATCTTTAATCCAGTGAGAGTCTATCTTAGTTAAAGGTGACAGGTGTGGATCCAGTTTCAGTCTTCTACAGGTCACCAGCTAGTTCACCCAGCACCATTTGTTAAATAGGGAATCTTTTCCCCACTGAATGTTTTTAATTGGCTTGTCAAAGTTCTAATAAGGTAAGTAGCTGGGTTCATCTCTTGGTTCTCTATTCTGTTCCAAACATCTACCTCTGTTTTTGTGCCAGTATCATGCTGTTTTGATCATTATTGATTTATAGTATATTCTGAAGTCTGGAAGCATAACTCCTCCTGTTTTGTTTTTATTTCCGAGTAATGTCTTGGCTATTCGAGGTTTTTTCTGATTCCGTATAAATGATTTATTATTTTTTTTGAGATCTTTAAAATATGACAATGGAACTTTAATAGGGATTACATTAAAATTGTATGAGCGTGGTGTATTTTGCGATTTGTTAACATCTTTAGCTATTTCTTTCCTTAGAGTTTCATAGTTTTCTTTATAGAAATCTTTCACATCCTTTGTCAGGTAAACTCCCAAATATTTCATCTTCTTTGGCACTGCTGTAAAGGAAATAGAATCCTTGACTGTTTTTTCAGCTTGGCTATTGTTGGTATGTATAAAGACCAGATTAATGAGTGTTGACAAACCTGATACACTGCTGTGTTCCTTGATGACTTCTAAAAGTTTTGTAGTGGAATCCCTGGTATTTTTCAGATATACAATCATACCATCTGCAAACAATGAAAGTTTGACCTCTTCTGATCCTATATGAATACCCTTGATCGCCTTTTCTTCCCTAATTGCAATGGCTAAAACTTTTCATTACAATGTTAAAGAGCAATGGAGACAATGGGCAACCTTGCCTGGTTCCTCCTGATCTGAGTGGAAATGATTTCAATTTTACTCCATTCAATACAGTATTGGCTGTAGGTTTACTATAGATAGCCTCTATCAGTTTAAGAAATGTCCCTTCTATTCCAATTTTCTTAAGTGTTCTGATCATGAAGGGATACTGAATATTATCAAAAGCTTTTCTGCATCAATTGAGAGAATCATATGGTCTTCGTTTTTTAATTTATTTATGTGCTGAATTATATTTATAGATTTACGTATATTGAACCAGCCTTGAGACCCTGGGAAAATCCCACTTGGTCATGGTGTATAATTTGTTTGGTGTGTTGCTGGATTCTGTTTGCTAGGATCTTGTTGAATATTTTTGCATCAATGTTCATTAGTGATATTGGTCTATAATTTTCCTGTCTTGTTGGGTCTTTTCCTGGTTTGGGGATCAAGGTGATTTTTGCTTCATAGAATGTGTTGGGTAGTATTCCTTCTTTTTTCTATATTTTGGAAAAGGTTGAGAAATATAGGTACTAGTTCCTCTTTAAAGGTTTGGTAGAATTCTGATGTGAAGCCATCTGGTCCCAGGCTCTTCTTTTTAGGGAGATTTTGTATAGTTAATGCTATTTCAGAACTTGATATAGGCCTGTTCAACATTTCCACTTGATTCTGGCTAAGTATTGAAAGGCTTGTTTTCAAATTTTAGTCAATTTCCTTCAGATTTTCATATCTCTGAGAATAAAGTTTCTTGAAATACTCATTAAGGATTTTTTTAATTTCTGAGGAGTGTGTTGTTATTTCATCTTTACCATTTCTGATTGATGAAATAAGAGATTTTACTCTTTTTTTTCTGGTTAGGTTAGCCAAAGGTTTATCTATTTTATTGACCTTTTCAAAAAACCAACTTTATTTATTATTATTATTATTTGGCAATTTTTTAGCGAGGGCAGGATGTAAACCCGCCACCTCCGGTATATGGGGCGGTGCCCTACTCCTAGAGCCATGGAACATACTACAAAATCGATCACATCTTAGGTTACAAGTCTAACCTCAGCAAATTTAAAAGAATAGAAATTATTCCTTCCATCTTCTCGGACCATCATAGAATAAAACTTGAACTCGGTAACAACAGGAATCTGCATACTCATACAAAAACAAGGAAGCTAAATATCCTTATGCTGAATGATAGCTGGGTCATAGAAGCTACTTTGTCGCCTGGGTCATAGAATCTACTTTGTCACCTTCAGGGATCCCTAAAGGTGAACATTGGTTTTCCTCAAATTATCCCAGAGCTCCCTAAGATAGTGATCTGTTTTTGCTGTCTACTTCTCTTCCTCTTTGAGCATTGAGAGCATTCAAAGGCTTTGTCTTTGATGTCTGAAATCCTTTCTTTTGCTTGTTCCATTCTGTTACTGAGGGATTCTACTGTATTTCTCATATCTTGCAGGGCTGCAGCTTCTTTTCTCAATGTGTCTAAATCTTTGATGATTTTGTGTTGGAATTCATTGAATTCTTGAGACATCTTTTGAATTATTCCTTGAATTTCTAATTCCAACTTTACTTCCATTCTGTTGATCTTATTTGCCATCCAAATTCTGAATTCAATTTCTGACCTCTCAGCCATCTGTTTGTGAATGGGATCCTCTGTTTTGGCTGGTTTATCATTCCTTAGGGGGGTTGAACTGTTCTGATTATTCAAGTTGCCAGAGTTTTTCCACTGATTCCACCCCATGATTGTTTTTTACTTTTTAGCTAGATGAGCAGGTAAGGTGAAACTGGATTGGAGACTCCTGGGGTTGTGGTTGACCTGCCCTTCACCAAGGAACTGGGACTGGTGACTGCAGCTTTTCCTCTACAATTTTGCAGAGGACCTGTACAGTACTACAGTCTATGACTCTAGAGGCCTGATTGGTGTAGTGGGGGTAGGTAGCTCTGTCTTGTATTGCATCTGATCTCTGTCCAATCCTAGTGAATCAGTGACTCTGGGTTGCAGTCTCAGCTTTGGAGAAATACAAGCAACTAGGACATCCCA